>OX419339.1:987500-1037500 GCA_948470475.1 Galaxea fascicularis
GCTGCATGGAGAACTTGTTCGCTTAAAGTCCAAAGTCCAAAATACTTCCAAATCTCCGTTTCGGCAAGATATTTCCGAAAGAAACTTTGCATTTCAACCACTCGCCTGCGGCGCGTGGGTCCACATGATCATTCAAGTACCTGACGGTGAAGAAAGATTATTATGGACTTTGTACATAATAAAAGGCAGCTGTTTTAGTCTTTTCCCAGCCAAGTTTATCCAACAGTTCAGTTGAGTAATCATAACTAGAAAAGGCAATGAATTCCAGCAGAGCATTCATTACTAGGGCATGATACGTCTCCTGTGTAACTTTAATAAAGAATGAAGTTTCTTCCCATTAAAAACTGATGTGATCTCAATGGGAACTCCACTTCAAAGAGATAAACAGTTTGCAGTCATGTAAAAGGATCCTTATCAAAGATATCGGTGATTGATTTACTTGGTACAAACCCTGAGTACTTCTGCGTACAATTTTGAGCTAATTTGCCTCCAAGATAAAATAAAACTATCATTAAAACTTGGGAGCGTTCATTACTTATGCTTGGGGTGGTGGGTAGCAAGACAGGTGGAGGCGGGGGTCATAAGAAACTCAAGAAAAATAGAGAAAACTAGAAGGGGACTATTAAACCATTTAGGCATGGGAGGGTCGAACTCAAAACAAATTTTGCTTGCCAGCCCCCGCCCCCAGGCATAAGTAAGGAATGTTCCCCTATGAAAATATTTGTGAGATGTGACTGTCGTCTTCTGTAATAACTCTCATGGAATTGTAAATGTTGGTGGTTGCCTGTTTAGATATTACTGTTAATTAATTTAGGCGTCATTTTGTCTCTGTCATCAACTGATGGGTTGTACTCTTTTGACCGTCCTCTTTCCGGCTGTGCCGAGTTTGCTTCAAAATGTCTCTGTTTTCTTGATTGTGTTTTCGTAATACTTGCTCGTAACTATTAGGCAAGCACAACAAATCACAGAACAATCTGCAAGACCAAAGAACATTTGTCACGAGGACTGTTTATCGGACAAGAAGACCTCCCTTATATAAACTTCAACAAGAAGAGAAAGAGGGAGAGGAAACTTAAAAAGATTCGATTACTTAGTTGTTCGCTTATTTGTTGGAAGGGCAATGGCTCAATATAAATTTAATTTATTCAGTGTACAAAGAGCAATCATGTTTGTCATTTTCTCCACGAAGAAAGTACCTTGTAAAGATTGGAAAATGTTCCTATTAAATTACATCCGAAGGTGTTCGCAGAATTAGAGCGAGTCTGCTTTATCGTTGTCTTCAAAGTTCTACAAACCTTGGATCACAAACAGGAGAACAGCTACTATGTCTCGGTAAAATGTCCCTTCTAAGAGGGGGCTTCATTTCTGAATAAAAGTCCCCTCTATTTTCGGTTCCACTTTTCAACAAACCTTTTACCAACCGGCGTCTATAAAGGGTAACAACTAAAAGCACCGCTGCTTTGAATGGTGAAATGATATCAGAGTATAATATCCTCGATCTGTAAAATCACCTTGCATTTTGGACAGGAGATGCATGGACAGGAGACGAGGTTTCTTTACCTCTGGTGTTATCACTTACGTCATTGTAGTTTAAATATTCTACGCCTTCTTCATATGTCACTTTTACCACTTGTCCCATATCAGATTCGTCTTTGATCAAGTCCACGATACATTCAGCTACAGCTTCTGGTCTGAAACAAAAGAGCTTAATAAGTATGTTTGACAAATGCGGCTGGAGAGAAAAAAAAAACGCAAGGCAGCCGCTGCCCTATGCGTAATAGTTCAAGGCACTTCCAACCGTCGACGTCTACGTCACAAAAAAGTACTGCAATTTATACAATAAGTGGTGGAGTCTGCGATTTAAATACGGCGACGCACGAATTGACGTCATGTTCAAGAAAATAAAAAAAGACAATGTGCCAGTGTACTTTGATAACGCACGGAGGACGTCAGAAGGATGTGAAGCTCACCTCTGTTTAGGTATGTTAGATGCAAGTTCTTGTTGCTTCTTAGTCAGCTCCATTTTTTCCATGGCTTTGTAGATATCCGTGTCTGTACTTCCCGGGCACACACAGTTTACTCTAATACCTTTCTTGTTGAATGCTGTCTGTTGAGAAAACGCGGAAAAGATAAGATGATAAGAATTTCCTTGATTACCAGAGTTCATATATGTGTAGTTGCGAAATAATAGGCGTTGTAAATCGAAAGGGGTATGGGCCCGATTATTCTCTGTCCGGAAGTATTTCGTCCGTTTTTTGGTTACTATTCAATCAAAATTCAATTCTTGATCTCTGTTGGCGTTTTCATTTAAAAATCATTCCTTTGTCACTTTTACTGCTTTACAAGGTGAACTCCTCAGGTTCAAGCACTGATTGATAAACTACAGCAATGAAAACTCCTTACTTTATCAGATTTTCAGATGAGTGGCTATTATTACCTAACTAACCCACGCTGCTTATTGTTTTGGGGTTGTAGCTTCTTGTTTGTGTAGGTCGCTTATATACCGTAAAATGCTTCAGGTGGCTTAAGTTGACATCTTTTTCAAATGCGAAAAGTAGAGGTTTCAACACAGAACCCAAAATTAATGGCTGTGTGAGGACAACTATCAAAACAAAGGTTAAGAGCAAATAGTTAACTGAGTTTGGAATGCGTTACCACCCGGCGTTGCCAAGTCCGCATCTGGCTATTCTGAATTCATTCGCTGCGTGTCGTCTACCCTTTCAAGCTTTTGAAAATCACCATTTGCGTAATTACAACTTAGTCACTTTATTTGCATTAATGTATAACCCTCAAGTAATAGCTATTGTATTGTTGTGCAACTGGTATTAATGTATAACTTATTGAGCGACCGCTGGCCGCTCCATTGCCAGATTAGCATTGTTATGGGCGATTATTTCCAATTACGGATCAAAAAAAGATACTTACCGGGGCAACACTTCTTGTGAACCCTACAACGCCAAACTTTGAAGCACAGTAAACAGGACAAAATGACACTGGGTGGATTCCTGTTCAGAAAACGTTAATTAAAAAAAATAACTTCATTTAGAATGGATAACTCACCTGCTCACAGTACATCGAAGCACTCACGCAACGGTACGTCATGTAGCTGCTGACCCAACATTGCTCGTTCCTACATACCACTTTGTCTTTCTTTTTATTTTTATTTTGCCCTTATTTAGTTTGCCACAAGTTTGCGTTATTACGTTACATTAAATCACTGAGTAATTGAACTGAAGATGCTTGGTCCAGCCTATCCTTCACGCTGATCTCAGGTTCACCATCACCTACAGTATTCCGTTTTCAGAAAATGTGTCGTTTTGGAAAACCATATTACGCGTATTCTCTCAATCCTAAACCGGAATAACTTTAAGCAGATAAGTCTCAAAAGAATGGAGCTTAAATCTGGGCCTGTTGAATGGGACTTTTACTGAAATAAGCTAATGCAATTATGTCGTTATATGTTCCAATGTCGGATAAAATGCCAAGTTTACTCCCCGTTGTCACAAATTAGGAAGTTACGTATAGATTTCTCATTATTTTGGAAACTCGAGATTTGAAGATTAGGTCATGACGTTGAGCATCAAGCTTTAAACTGACGGCTAGATTGTAATAATTTAAAAAATTATTTTAAGATGTTTTCAGCTTACCTCCAGTGGAGGACACATTGATGATTACTCCATTCTTCATGAGCTCGATTCCGAGGAAAGTACCGTGAATAACAGAATTCTGAGGGAAACAATGAACATTTCATGTTTGTCAGGATAAGTAAAACGAGGGAAGATCCTAACGAATCAGGAAATATGCCGCGTAAATGAGGGAGAAATGATCAAAATGCAAGTTAGCTTAGCCTGGAAGGTTGCTGTGGAGGGGAGGTGGGAAAAATCATCGAGGCTTAAGAGTAAAATTGGACTAGCTAACATGAGGTTACGATTACTGAAAGAAGATTGTGTAATATAAGTGCAATAACCTAATGGTAGGTAACAGGTTAAAAAAGAAAGATAATGACTGGTCTCGACCAGCTTTTTATTCAACAGCTTAGTTTATTTTGCAATATATACAAAAACATGCGGTCAATGCTTTGTCTGTTTTTGGGACGTAATAGTTCCAACTTACAAGATTAACGTCCAATGTTCTTTCCCAGTTTCTCTCGTCCATTATTGCTGCATTATTGACCACTACATCCAGTCGGTCGTTTTCCTTCACTGCAGATCTAAATGCCGCTACAAAAATTTTTGCATTACTTTAAGCACTTGAACTCGAGTGTAATTAGTATAGGAAATCGCACGACCTCGAGTTCAATTCGGGATTAATAGGTACGAGTGATTTTGAAAGTTCTCAAAATTGCACGAGCTTTTAGGCGAGTGCGATTTGGGAACTTTCAAAATCACGAGTATCTATTAATCCCGAATTGTACATGTACGACAAGGTCGTGCGATTTTTTATTTATAGTACATTCAACAAAATTACGAACTTACGCTCCGTTGTCACCGAAACTTAATAGGTACTCCTACGGAGTACTATTTGGGATTAATTGTACTGCTCTCGACTAATCAGAATTGAGTAATTTTGTTGAGGGTTCTATAACAGTGGTAATTGGAGTGGCTGGTGGTGGAGGCAAATATCGACTACTAGCCACCGCCAATATGGGGAATAATTCCTTTAGTATATAATAAGGTAATAGAGCTAAAAACGATGCCTTGGAACTCATTTATTCCTGACAACACTAATTACGATTTTAGCACGAGTTGCTCGAAGGTAAATATTATTTGCTTCCCGGAGTTTGAATAGCCAACCAGAGCGCGAGAAAAAGCGCTATCCACTGTGAGTTTTAGTATATACTAGAACGGCATATATACGAGTTGCAATTACGGTAAAGTGCAGTTGGTTAATTGGTGTAGCTTGCATTGGTGTGCTAGGTTACGCTAAGGCTGTCAGTGGGCAGACAGTAACACAGACCGCTGCTAACCACAGACAATTAGCAAACTGGTCAGTGAGTTAGTGAATGAGTCAGCCAGGCAGTCAGTCAGTCAGTCAGTCAGTCAGGCAGGCAGGCAGGCAGGCAGGCAGCCAGGCAGGCAGCCAGGCAGCCAGGCAGGCAGGCAGGCAGCCAGGCGGGCAGGCGGGCAGGCGGGCAGACGGGCAGACGGGCAGACGGGCAGACGGGCAGACGGGTAGGCAGGCAGACGGGCAGGCAGGCAGTCAGGCATTCAGTCAGTCAGTCAGTCAGTCAGTCAGGCAGTCAAGCAGTCAGGCAGTCAAGCAGTCAGGCAGGCAAGCAGGCAGGCAGGCAGGCATTCAGGCAGTCTGGCAGTCAGTCAGGCAGGCAGGCAGGGAGACAGTCAGTCAGTCAGCGACTCAGTAAGTCAGCCAATCAGCTGGTCTGTGAGCAAGTGTGTGTCAATTAGTAAGCCACCCACTATGGGTAGCCGGCCTTTCAGAATAAAAGCGTATTGGCAAAGAAGATTTAGCAAAGACAATGTGTCGACATTGACGACAGCGCGGCCAGACATAAAAACCGACTTGACAAATGGTAAAATGGCAAATTGAGCACCGGACGTGGCGTACAGGGCGTGGGTTTTCGCGTTCTAATTTTGCGTTGCGTTGCCTTTGCTTAATCTGCCTACAAGGCAGCCACCTGTCTTAACTCAGCTCTCAGCTTGCCACACAGTCAGCATGACAGACAGAAAGACAGTGTCAGCACAAATTAAGAAAAAAAGGAATGTCATAACCTAGCAAAGAGACTTTGAAGGAATACACTAAGCATCAGTAACCTTCTAATTGGTTGCGTGATGTGACGTCACAAGGAACAAACTTGGCTTTTCCTGCTCCATATTCGTTATTAAGCCACACCTCCGTTTCTTCTCCAGTCGTCCTGTTTATGTCAAGGAAATAAACCTTAAACATAACACAAGAAACAGCAAAATAAGTCACCGCTTAGATGCACTTGTTCTGAGTAAAAATTGAGCGAACGGTTGGATTGACCCGACCGACTATCTTTCACTTGTTTATGCAATCACAGCGAAATATCTCAAGGATTTCAGCTGACTTAACTCTTTGATAGATGTAATAATCCAAGATGGATTAAGCATGGCTGTTAATTTGCATTAACGGACACCCAGGTCTAATTTTCGTGCGGTTTACAATATAATAGCTTTAGTCTGAAAAATTTTCGACACATTCATTCCAGCAAGTTACTTCTGCTTCCAGTGAACGCTGATGGTTATGTTAGCGGACGCAATCTTCTGAATTTTTCAAACTTGTTAAAAACTACAATAGAAGTAATCCTAGTTACGGTAAACAATTACTTTAACCTAAACATTGAACTGTTTGGCTTGGTCGACACCAATAACAAAAAAAGCCATTTCCACACTAATTTACTGGCTTTTACATTCCCATCAGGTCAGATGCTATATATTCAATGGAGCGGAAACTATTTAAACCCTCAAGCCTGAGGACTGCATTAATTTGATTTCATTGTAACGAAAATTAAATTGATGGGTAACTGTCTCTTCAGTTTAGCATTGTGAAGCTATTTGCTATCCACTGGTGCTTGTTCACAAATCTTATTCAGTAGCCAGCTTGCCTCAAGAGGCGCATGTCTAGAACAACTGCACCTTTACTTTGTCTTCGTAATGGATCACTGTTTTTATACGGACAATGAAGCTATTAAGACTTGAAGGGTCATAACTTAATGATAAAAATTCTTTTGTAACTAAAGTTACTTCAAACCTTCAAACGCTTTCACCCGACTCCGTGCTGCTTAGTACGCCCTTTTGCTACTAGAACTTGCGAGGTGTCTATAGTCAACACGATGCCGCATTAAAAGCTAAGAGCATCACAGATTACGAACTAAGGCTATTCAAGCCTGTACTGGAGTGAGTTTGTCAATCGTTAACATTACTAATTTGTAATGCATGCAAACTAAAAGAATAACGTTTAACCGATGGAATAGGTCACTGCACGAAAATCATAGATTCTGTGAAGGTTAGTGACGCTGAAGTCAGTCAACGGAGTACATTGATGTTAACACACTGGTTGATTCTCAGCCCATGCATTAAATTGAAGATGCTGAAAATTCCGACAGTGAAGTGACTGTATGCGAAGCTCCAGTGTTGTGTGATGTTATTGTAATTTGTTAGCAATTCAACATTAACTTTCAATACTAAATAAATAAGCCTCAGCGATTTTTTGGTAGCAGTTGTATCCCGTATTTCCGCAAGATTCAGTAAAAATGGGTGAATTCATGCGATTAAGAGTGCGTGTAAGTCGAAATCTTGTGGGTAAAAATTAAGTCTTTTGAAATACCTTTCTTCAAGTTGTCCAATTACTTATTTGCTTCCTCATTTGACATGGTTAGTTTACAAACCTTTGCGCCTCCTTTCAAAAGCTTTTCGCAAACTGCTCTCCCGATACCAGATGCTCCACCAGTGACTAAGGCCACAGCGCCAACGATTTTCATGGCTTTGTTTTCGGGGTCCGCTGTCGACCGCCGGCAATGCAAAAGCGGCTAAACTCACTTAAGCCACTTTAAACTGGACGCAGTAATCAGCGATTCATAGTTCAACGATCAAAGCATTTGCATACGGCTTTCCATGGGCAAATTGTCAAAGCTTGAGTGACAACATATCAACGTTAAGTCAATGAGAACATGTCTTAAAGAAAACTACAATTTAGTTTAATTATCACATGCGGACGTTTGAGAGTTAAGATATAAAAAAAACTATCGAAATTAAAATACCCGTTTTGGGTGCGTGATGATGTTGATGTGTTCTATATAAACAGGATTTTCAAGGACTCTGTGAATCCTGTGATTAACTGTGTACGCTGCTATTGAAATAAATATATAATTATATATATATTGAATGAATGTCCGCACAAGTACTCAGCATATTACGTTAAGTGTCATCAGGGATTGAGTTTTAATTGTTGCCTGTAGTATATATATTTTGGCTTTGAGAAATAATTAATTATTGGACAAAAGAAAATAATGGTCTTTGCATGGATATCATGGGCGGAGGAGAGGGAAAATGGATGGATCAGATATTTCATTTGTCTCAGCAGTTTTTGATTCAACTCTCGTAACATCTGAATTTTTCTTTAGTGCCCCCTTTCTTTTTTTGAGATGAGGGGGTAGGGGGGTAGGGAAGGGCACCGAATGATGCGGCCCAGAATGTCTGTCAATGACTCCGCAAGTCTAATTGAGGGAGACAGACTCCACGAACACAATTGAGTAAACCCCTTGAGGAGTAAATTTTGAAAAGAAAACCTCCTCCAAAAGCAAATGTCCAGAAAGGAACTTTCTCCGTTTCACAATGTTCCCCAGCTCTGTCAGCGTTTCGCAACCGTCATTAGGGAGTTTAAGAAATGACGACGGCGACGGCAACGAAAACGTCACAAAACAATGGACTTAATGAGCAAAAGTAATTGCTTTGCTACCTGTGAGGAGGATTCTCCGAATGTTCTCTGCCTTGACTAGTAAACGCACTGATAGAAATGAGTGATAGAAAGGGGTATATATATAAGTGAAAAATTTGCATTAAACTTTCTCTACAAACATTTGAAATTTTTAGCCATAAACTCATTCAGTATTAATTAAATTTCATTAAATTTAATAAACACTTTTTTTACAAACCACAGCTCCAATCAAATATTCGGCACTAAAACATATGGGGACTTACCCTGCTAGCAGAGGATTGGGTAAAAAAAACTTCTGCAAGCAGGGAGTTAACATTTGAGAGTCGGTCACGTAGAGACAACAAAATCGCCGCTTTTTTTCCAATTCTTTGCATTTTCACCCAAGCACTAGCCGATCTAATACATAATTGCCAGGTTTTCTCTTCGACATCAAGCTGCATATTCATTTAAAGGCACATTTGCAAGCTTACCGGCGGAAAGTTTAGACAACGGCGAATTTTGCAACAAACGCATTCTACAAACATAACGAAAAATTAGCCAAAAACTCATTCCGAGAATTATACTGAGGAAAAATTTAGCCGTAAATTAACGGCTAAATTTTTCACATATAATAGTTATGGCTAAAAATTTCAAATGTTTGTAGAGAAAGTTTAATGCAAATTTTTCACTTATATATATACCCCTCTGCTAGCAGGGTAAGTCCCCATATGTTTTAGTGCCGAATATTTGATTGGAGCTGTGAATGGTAAAAAGAGAAGCTCAAGGTTTTACAGAAGACCAAAACAAATTCGCCGGTTGTCTGTTAATACAGGCATGTTATAAGCTTGATAATTTGGAAATTCCATGTGAATTGGACAGATTTTTGCTTCTCCAATTTAGAGAGCAGCACATCTTAGTCACATGAGATACATGAAATGCCTCAGTTTAGTCCAAAGGTACATTGTGTTTTGAGGAACAAATCGGATACTATTTTGGGGGATAACCCCTATTTCGTAGCACTCAATGAAGGTGAGACGATCGGATTCGAATAATTTACGGATTTAGGACAATTTCTGGATATCCAGATCTAAGATTGCACTCCACAGCGTAATGTGGTCTTTTATTTATTGTAATTGAAGCTCATGGAACGTTTTCGGGTCCTTTTGTATCGATTTCGCTAATTTTTCTCTTCCAAAACACATCGCGCTCACCCCCCCGGGGGGGGGCACTTTAGGAAATTCTGGGTGGGGATGTGCCGCTGGGACCGGGCGCGCTCACACATATCCTGAGTCACGTAGGGGGTCGATCTATTTTTAGTAATAGTGCACGTCGCTATTGATTATGCCACTGCAAGCGGAAATATCTGTCATCTTGACCTTGGTTACCGACCATAACCATGCTTGATAACAGGGTGAACTTTTACCTCGGTCAAATTTCTTTTGTCTTGGGTGACATTTACCAAGGTATCAGTTGGCGTTTACACACAAAAAAATGTTTACCTAGGTAAGTAAACTTTGGTGTCACAGTAAACCGCTGAAGTCTAAACACAGCAATAAGAGAGTTGGGCAGTAGCCTCCTTTTCCCGGTATCATGTGTCAATATCAAAACTGATGATTTAAATCGCAACGCTTCTGGAATTAAAAAAAATGTCCAATGAAAAAAAACAGTAGAGAACGATTGCTTATAGCAAGAAATTGGCCAGGTTTTATTTTCTTTCCTTTTGTAAAACAACACTTTACCGAAACAGACTCGCCTCAATGTGCTCTTCTGACTCTTCAGTCATCAGTTGCGTCATTCGGTGGTGTTGAAAAGGTCACGTCTCCGTCTTGATCCAACCCAGTCTGGGTCACGTTGTGAAAACGTAATTGTGACTAGATAAACATGAAAACTTTTTTATACTGTTACCGTGTTCCTATTTTTATTGGTAACAAACAGTACACTTTTGATGGCAGCACTAAGCACATCTCATAGCTATCTCATTGGCTTGCAATATCTGCAAATATATAACAGAAATTCTCCTTAATTGCAAGCAAGGCTGGGAAATTTGGATCCGGAAATGCGTAAATGGTAAGAAAACGTAGGCATGAAAACTCACCTATTGTTTTGACAGTCAGGGCGTATCAAATGTAATTGGTCCCGATTTCCGTCAAACGACTGGTTATGCTCTTCATATGTCTCACAATCAGAGTCTTTGAAATGCGTCATATGCACAGCGTGGGAAAAAGCAGCTTTCTGTGGCAATAAAAAGAGACATTATGCTGCTGCAGTGACACATTACCATCTGCGTTCATGCGCATTGAGTCGAATTGAAACAACGAGCCAGATTTTCTGAGAAGAAGCAAACTTAACGATGCTAGCTTTTGTTGGTGCCTTCCTGATGTGCTGCGTTTGTCAAGGCTCCCGTGGAACAGGTAAGACCGTTCAGAAATCACTATAAAAATATCTAAAATCTTTTATAAATGAATCTTTTATAAATCTGAGATAAAAAGATGTGATCATTGTCGACTTTTATCGTTGCTGAACGATAATAAAAGCAGTTGCAGAGCCGCCCCGATCGGCCAGGTTGTCAAAAACTCCAGGTAGAGTTATACTGATGAGGAGAATGTATTTAGGTGACCAGTATGCAAACTGTATGATTCAAGCAGCTTGCGTAAATGTGATGGCAAGTAAGGGTCACGTTTGAAGTACTATCGTACCTTGGACTGCCTGTGTTATCAGTTGAAGTAGTTACCATTAAAACTCAAAGGTTTTTTCACAGATCGGATTCCGGCGAACTTCTCTGAATACAACGTCTTATCGGCCGCGAAAGGAGCTAAACTCATGATTGGTATGTATCAGCGCTACATATATTCTAACAAATAGCCGGCAGATGTCTTCTTTTGTCGTAACCTTTGTCTTAAGGTTCCGCCCACCGACTAAAGATGCCATTCACGCAATTTCGGAGCTGCTAAGTTTAATTTCGCAATTTTGACAAGAAAAATCGAATGGAGACGTATTTAATTTAGCCGCTAAATTTCGTCATTGCTTTAAGTGGACCCATACAGTAAAGACCAGAATTAGACTGTTAGGCAAGTTTTCTGCACAGCACCAGACATTTATTGTACATGCATGCATTATTGTACACGCAGGGTTGGTGCAGGGTTGACGCAGTGGTGAGAACGCTCGCCTTCCACCGGTGTATCCTGGGCTCGATTCCCGGACTCGGCATCATATGTGGGTTGAGTTTGTTGGTTCTCTACTCTGCTCCGAGAGATTTTTCTCCGGGTACTCCAGTTTTCCCCTCTCATCAAAAACCAGTATTTGGTTTGATTTGATTTGATTTGTAACAGATTTCAGGGCCACAAGTTTATTAGCCAATGGCTATTACGTGATACCCTGGCTATGTAAAGTCATTAATACCTGTTACTAACCGAGTTTGAGGTCCGTACTGTAAGAGCGATGACTTGCTTGCGAATGCAACATGTCAGAAATGCAGTACATTTTATCTTCCGGATAATTCAGATTTTTGAACAACTGAGGTCCAATGTCGGGGTCTAAGCAGTACCGAAACTCAACATTCACGTAAGACTATTTTCTTCGGAACCATTATCGAACATCTCATTTTTTCTCCTCTTTTGTTGTCAGATGGTCGAGGGATCTTAATGGATTTCCAGACAAAGCGACCCGTAGGAACAAAGCCAACCCCGTTACCGAACTCACCTCCAACTCCGAGCACCCCTTCTACTCCGAATACACCACCCCCTTCACACACCCCTCCTCCACGCAA
Organism: Galaxea fascicularis; assembly: GCA_948470475.1. Taxonomy (NCBI): domain Eukaryota; kingdom Metazoa; phylum Cnidaria; class Anthozoa; order Scleractinia; family Euphylliidae; genus Galaxea; species Galaxea fascicularis. Next base: position 999,661 of record OX419339.1, read on the forward strand.
CACTCCTCCCTCTCCGAACACACTACCCCCTCCCAACACCACTCCAACACTGCCCAAGCCTCAAGCCTCTCGCCCACCAGGTAAGATACAACCATTCTCTCCCCCACAGCCCTTTTCGCTTGTCTTAGCCGGCGGGGCCTTGGCACGAGGAACGAAGAGCATCACAGATCAGATTCCGGCGATCTTCTCTGAATGCAGCGTCTTATCGGCCGCGAAAGAGCTAATTAAACGATTATATTATTTCTACAATAATTATTTAAGTAGTACTCTTTCATTCTTATCAACCTCACTGTATTTAAGCATTAAGCGGCTCAAGATATGATTATAAATAAACAGATGGGAGTATGATGTTGAAAAGAAATGTTTTTATATCGATCGAAGCCACAAAGTGGTGAGTGCACTGATCAGTTTTACTATTTCAGGATCATCGTTCAGCCTCGGTCAACCACTCAACACGTGGGAATGCGAAAGAGTAACTGCTGTTCCATCAAGAGTCCGCAGTGAATATCGCTTAAGCTGGTTCTACCGTAAGTACCTGCATGCATATGGTATTCCCATAATCAGCTCCGATCGGGCCCAGGACGCTGCTCTCCGCAGAGCCTGTTACGTGGTTGTGTTTCTGTTTGCGGATCGTCAGGATATTCGCACGTGGTTTTACAAACGTCATGGAAGAGCTGGTGTAATCGCCCACACTGAGGGTGTGACAAGTATCCCTGAGCATTCCTGGCTTCCAAGCTGGTGGAATCAACGCGCTAGAGGTCTGGGAGCGACGCTGACACACCCAATATCCACGTGTAAGTAGATAAGTACATGTGCTGGGGACTATCAGCTTGGCAGCTCATGGTTAAGGGCAAACGTTTAGGTCTTATACTTCATTTTGAAAAAAAAATAGTGTTAAGTATTCGGTACTGTGTGTGAGAGGACACGGAAAGCAGATTTAAGTTCTACAGTGAATATGTTGTGGTCCAATTTTATCCTTGGTATAAAGTTTGTTTTCCTTTGTTTCAAGCTCATTAGCATACATTACCTCACCCAATGCGGAAAGGGGGTAAGTTGACACAATCATACGTCAGAGTTTTCTGGGAATTTATCTGCGTCCTGTTGAACTGACTGTGAGAAGATGTGTAAAAGATCTTTCTCACCGCTACTAAAAAGGAGAACAATACTAGATCAATTGACTGTCTTTTAGGTGGAGAAGAAAATATCTTGTGTTACCAAAGTGGAGACCGTTATCCGAGAGAAGACATCTTCCTTCACGAGTTTGTCCATGGACTACACTTGCTGGGCATCGCCTCAAACGGCGCGATACCAAACTTCGATACTAAGTTGAGACAGCGATACAACCAACTTAAAAGCAGCGGACGCCTATGGAGGAACACGTACGCCATGTCTACAGACAGGGAGTATCTCGCTGAAGGAGCTCAGAGTTATTTCGACTGCAATGATGAGCGGAATCCTCCGAATGGGATCCATAACCATGTTAACACCAGAGCGGAGTTGATGCTTTACGATCCGGTTCTTTATGGATTTTTAAAGGAAATATTTCCATGTCAAAACAAATATTTGAAACGGTGCGATGCTAAAGTAGGTGAGTATCAACCGCTTTATTCTTAATTGCTTTCTCCTTCTTCTTGGTCCTGTCCAAACTTTAAACTGCCCAAATATTTGTATCTTTCTTATCAAAAACGGGAATCTTGAATTTCTTAAATGGCGGGCCCATTTCTGTCGGGTCTGATGCAGATGTCAGTTTACACATTGTGTTTTATCCTTGCGTGTTAAGCGGTCGCTTAACACTTTATTCGACCTTGCAATCTTCTTCTAGGTTTAATGTTATAGTGACTGAAAAAGCTTCAATTATGTGGCTTGTAAACAAACGTACCACTCACTTATTAATCTTCTCTCTCTCGGTAGGTGTAAAGCCATATCACTTCAAAATGAATTGTGACAGACGTAAGTATGCCTGTCACTCAGTATTGATTAAAATTTTACGATCGAGATCGAATACCCTTGAAAACGCTTGTGAACTATTAGCCCTGGCAGAAACCAACTTCGTTTAAAAGATACTTTCGAATTGATACTGAAGGCCCTTGTTATTAAGAGAGCGATGACTTGCTTGCGAATTTAACATGTCAGAAATTCAGTACATTTTATCTTCCGGATAATTAAACCTTCAGATTTTTTAACAACTGAGGTCCAATGTCGGGGTCTAAGCAGTACCGAAACTTAACATTCACGTAAGACTATTTTCTTCGGAACCATTATCAAGCATATCATTTTTTTCTCTTTTGTTGTCAGATGGTCGAGGGATCTTAATGGATTTCCAGACAAAGCGACCCGTAGGAACAAAGCCAACCCCGTTACCGAACACACCTCCAACTCCGAACACCCCTCCTCCTCCGAATACACCACCCCTTCCACACACCCCTCCTCCACCAAACACCCCTCCCCCTCCAAACACCCCTCCCCCTCCAAACACACTACCCCCTCCCAACACCACTCCCACACCGCCCAAGCCTCAAACCTCTCGCCCACCAGGTAAGATACAACCATTCTCTTCCCCACAGCCCTTTTCGCTTGTCTTAGCCGTCGGGGCCTTGGCACGAGAAACGAAGAGGATTTATGAAGTCTGAGATTCTAAGACTTCCGGCAATCATGTACCCAGAGCCTACGTGTCAGCACCCGCTGACCAAAATACACGTAATTGGACTTCCGGTTGCTCTCTCTGTCTCTCTCTTCATTGTTCTGCTAATCCTGTGAAATCTGTGTCTCCAGAGCCCTTCGTTTCTCGTGCCAAGGCCCCGCCGGCTAAAAGAAGGGAAACGGGCTGTGGGGACGAGAATGCGTGACATCGTGTTAACGTAAGATCGTGTAGTTACAAGTTTCCATGAATCAAGACACGCAGAAAAAAGGACAATGATCTTCCCTCAATGAAATTAATGTTTATTAAGATAAGACTGTGTTTACGCCTGACAACTACACGCGTTCAATTTTCGCCTCGAGTAGAGCTATGCGAAGGCGATGCAAGAGCATTGCGAGTCACTCTTAACCACAATTTATTGACGCGAACCAGGCACGTTTCACGCAAATTTCGCTTAAGTTGTTTTGAGTCCAATGAATCGGTCAATTAAAGGTAAAGCACAGTAAAAATTCACATTCAAACCTGTAATTTTTTTCAAGGTAGATTCCCAGACGTCCGAAAGCATTTCGCAAAAAGTCACCCAGTTGCTAGTATTATGAAACGAAAATAATTCAATTACTGGAAAATAATAGACGAACAATCGACGTTTCAGCCATAACACACGGCCTTCATCAGGAAACTGCCTAGTCAATTCTGCCGTCTATAGCCATCTACGAAGCTCGGGGCACTCTTTTGACTAAGCGATGTCAAGATCCTGGACAAGGAAGAAGACTGGGTCAGACGTTGCATTAAAGAAGCTGTTTGGGGGAGGGTAGAGGGCCCTTCTCTTAACAAGAAAGGGGGGTCGCGGTTCGTGCTATCATTTATTTATTCACACTATTTACATAAAACTAACATAGAAAGAAAAGTATATTTACAACACATGATTTACAGTAGTAACAGGTTATAAAATGTGTATGGTGGTCAAAGTAGCGAAAGCTTTCTAGTTGACCACCATCTACTTTTAAGTAAACAAAGAAATGACACTGAGCTTAACTGAGATATAATAGGAACCGTTTGTAGAGCCTAGAACTAAAGTACAGAAAAAAATCGTATGTATATAAATTGAACACGTTAGAGATATACTGAACCAAGCGAGAAATCTAAACAGAATGAAGCTTAGCAAAAGGGGAAAAAAACAAAACAAAAACAAGGAACATACAGACAAACAACCAACAATAACAGCAACAGCAACAAGCAAAGCAAAAAGAAAAGAACAACACATCATCCAGGGGCACAAAACAACCAATTTGTTGAAAAATGTATTATTATACTCCACTTGATAAAACTAAATGTTATTCAGGCATTTTCAGGTGTTTTTTTAATATTGCTGGGAAAAAAATATCTGTTCCTTTTTGCCAGCAAGACACACAAGATATTTCCCAGTCAGCTAGATAAAATTGGTTGGTTTCCCAGCCAGGTGCAAATTGAGCAGCCTGCACAACAACAAAAAAGACAATTCCATATGTCGTAACCCTAAATGGGCGTGGCAAAAGGCCTCCAATCACGCCTTCAGTGGGGGGGAGGGGGGGGGGGGAGGAAGGAGACACAAAATTTCTCACACCAATCCAGATTTCGCCAGCCACCAACACTCCAACTGCTACCACACTTCAGTAATTACCGAACGAAACCATCAGCAGAAACAAATTGGATAACCAATTCCGAGACATAACTGATATTTTGCCAGCCAGCACAATATATCGGGGGAACAGATAAAGTGAGGAACAGCTTCGTTTTGTGCCCCTGATCATCATTAGCAGCAGCAGCAGCGACGACAGAGGCAAAAATATAAGCAGACAATTATTATTATTTTTAATTCTATTATCATTATTAGATAGTTACATACTATATAATTGACCATTAAACAGAGCATATATTATTTGATTGACAAGAGATCAAGTGGGCCTTATAAAGTTTCTTAAACTTATAAAATGTTTTTAGTTATTTTAATGCCAAGGGGACAGCTTCCCACATGACAGAAGCAGAGTACTTAAAAGTAAATTTACCTATGTTAGTTCTAACTTTTGGTCGGTAAAAATTAAGCTTAGCGGAATTTCTGGTATTATAAGAGTGGACAGTTGTTATAGGTGTTAAAACGTTATGGAAGATTGCTGGAACAGTTGATGGATTGTTAAATAATTTAAATGCCAGTGAGCAGATTTTGAATTTAACAATGTTTTCAAATTTTAGAACTTCAAGGATTTGGTAATATTGTAAAGAGGGCTCATGTTTGTTTGCAAAAAAAATACTACGTATACACTTATGTTGCTTAGTACATATCTTATTTAAATTAGTCTGATAATTGTTGCCCCAACACATTGCACCGTAATTAAGATAAGGGTAAATAAGTGCATAATACAATTGTCTTAACATCTTTAAGTTCAGGTAATTCCGTAGTTGGTAGAGGATTCCAAGGTTTTTAGTCAATTTGCCCTGTACATGTGCTATTTGAGTTTTCCAGTTCAAGTGCTCATCTAAATAAATGCCTAAATATCGCACACGTGGGACCGTGCGTTACGGGACGTGCCGAGTCAGCTTACGTGTTCCAAGCTGACTCGGCAGTTTCCTGATGAAGGCCGTGTGTTATGGCCGAAACGTCGATTGTTCGTCTATTATTTTCCAGTAACTGAATTATTTTCGTTCATCTGTATCGCACTGTTCCTACTGAAAACTCTTTAAAACTCTGCTGCTTTTCATTTCAGTTTGCAGGGATTACGATCACCGTTGTGGTAACTGGGCAAGGAATGGAGAGTGCTACAGAAACCCGCGTTACATGTTACGTTACTGCAAGAAGAGTTGTAAGCGATGTAAGTTGATCTGGAGAAGAAAATAATGTTATTGGATACAAGCGTTTGCACGATTTCCTTGGGAACCCTGAATTTAAATTTGCGTGTATGTTCCTGAGCCAGGAGCGAAGATGCCCCAACTGGTAACTTCAAGACAATTTGAGGTCCATGAAGATACGTTGTTACGCTCTGTTTCTCTAAACATGAAATACATATCGTTGATGTTTTAAGACAGTGCCGGAATTAGGAGCTGACTCCAACAAACACACACACACACACCAAGGTTGAATAGGGTTTTTGGCAAGCGAAGGTGACGCTTTAAGAAATGTCTTAAGAAAGCCCTCAATTCAATGAACCCGCCCTTACATTCCATCAACATTCCATCAACAACAATTGTTACGGATGTAAAAAATAAATTACGGGACCCGTAAAGGGTGCAAAGCTGTTCGGTGTGATACTTTTCTTCTGACGGTCTCGCGCGCTATTTATTTGGTGATTTTATATATGGTCTGTAAAAAAATTCTGCAAGAGATCTCATTTGGAAGGCTTATAAGATTGTTATAGATATTTTGCCCTTTTACATACGAACGCTGCGGATTACAGGAAGAATTAATCCTAATCCGCACTAAGTGGCTCATAGGGCCTTCAGGGACTTGTGGTCAGCCTATAGCCCAGCCTAAACCCATCACTGAGATGTGTGTGAGGGCAGACCACAGCACTGGGGACTTAGTTCCCTACTCTCTTCAATCAGTGTGTGGGTTCTTTTATGTCACCTTCCAGTTTTACGTGCGTAAGTTCAGGAGACAGCGCCAACGACTCAAACGGCCCAATCACGCGATCATCTGAATTGAAGTAGATTCTGAGCACACAGCCAGCATGATCTTACCAGTTATTTTTCACTGTGGTTATCGATCAGGTCGGAAGTTTGAGCCCACGACCTTCGGTTCAGCTGTCAGGTATTTTGCCGACTCAGCCAACCAAGTCAGGCGGGTGGCAGATAGGTGTAAAAGATTTGACAATTTACTTACGAACGCTGTAGACTGAAGTCTAACCGTACAAGATTTCCAAGCATTATCCTTGTCATTGTCATGATCATTGTCATTGTATTTCCATTCAAATTCAAAAACAGGCACAACTGTCAGCTGCAAGGATTTTCACTGGAGATGTCAGGCATGGTCGAAAAGAGGCGAATGCCACAGAAATCCGGGCTACATGTTGGTTTCCTGCAAGAGAAGTTGTAGAAAGTGCTAACGTAACAGAGCAGAAGTTTATCTATTGTTTCATCAACACTCCAAAAGTAAGGTTCTGGTCGAAACAAACCTCACCGGCTGCCGAATTTTGTTTTAAATGTACTTCAAACAGACTTGAGAACTAAACTATAACCTTTAACTATGTTATGTTTTATGATCAACATGTTTTTTCATTTATTCATTTGCTACCCTACGAGCAGAGTCTCCTTCGATCTTCCTAGATCAGTCGGGAAGAGGAAGGAGACTCTGCGAGCGCCTTCGAGATTCTCTGATCCGCCGCTCATCCGAGAAAATGGATGAGTCAGTCCAGTTTCCTGTTGGCCAAACCGGTTTTTCATTGACACGCATGATTATTCGCAAGAATTGCTGACTATTTCCGCGCTCACGTTACGTGACAGTGGTGACTGCTTCGCTTTCGTACAAAGTCTGTGAAAAAGTCGTGAAATCCGCTCTCCAGAAAGTTAATATCGGCAATATTTCAAGCCTCACACAACCACAAACAAGATGTCTATTCACTTTTTTGTGTGGCAACGATACCTTCGCCTCCCTTCCGACCGGTCATGGCAAATCGCTGATTTACCAAATCTGCCCTGTGGTGGCGAAAGAACTTTCCGACCTTGAGGAACAGTTCCCAGCCGAACCAATGCATATGCCGCATACAAGACAAACCGTGTCTTTCGATGTTGCCCTCGTCCTTGATGAAGACTTTTTAACTGGAGTTTTTGGAGAGCTAGTAACACCGGACAAATTCTGGATTGAATTTGCCGAAATCATTTGAGGATTTTCACACTGCTCCCATCGGCACATAGCATGGCAGTACTCTCAGTGCGGACATTTCAAAATTAATGATTTTAAAACATATTTTGACAACGAGGTTGATTGAGGCTCGGTTACCTTTCCGTTGGAGCGTGCACAATAGGAAATCTCGAAGGCGCTCGCAGAGTCTCCTTCCTCTTCCCAACTGATCTAGGAAGATCGAATGAGACTATGCTCGCAGGGTATTCATTTCCTTGTAACATTATTTTTCACCGTGAATGCATTGCATTTTTTGTATATTGAATAAAAGAATGTATTTACTTGCTGTTTGACGTAGTGACAATTACGAACAATCCTTTTGGGCGATCTTTCTTTTCACCCTAACCAACCCCACTTCGCTTTCGCGGACTTGCTTCTCCAAAGTGTCCCACTTTTTAATCTCTTCAGGCGTATTTCCATTTTGCTGCCGATAGAAATAAAACGGTATTATTAATTTTGTGAAAGTATAAAGACCTGGAGGATGGAGATAGAAGCCACAAGGATGTGGAACATTAAATGCATTAGTATTCACTGATAATTATTAGAAGCCTTGGCCTCATTATAAAGGGAATGAACGCAAAATCTCCAACGAATGCTTGAAAACAGCAAAACTGACCAACTCCAGAAGATATCCTCACTAAGGACTACTTATATTCTACGCAAAGCACTCACCGCTAATGTCCTTGGGTACATGCATTGCGCCCACAGGGCATGAATGAGCCGAATGAACTAATGAAACCGTTCAACAGTTATTGTGTGTATACAAAGATTTTGGTATTATCAACAGAGTTGATAAATGTAAATTGACCACCGTACAGGGGCTCTAAAAGCTGACGTTTCGAGCGCTAGCCCTTCGTCAGAGCGAATCGAGGAATTATGGGTTGTGTGTAGTTTTTATAGTGGAGTAGGAGCTACGCTATTGGTGGTAACATGGCAACGTGAAAATAGGAATACATTTTTCATTTAACTAATGTATTCCTATTTTCACGTTGCCATGTTACCACCAATAGCGTAGCTCCTACTCCACTATAAAAACTACACACAACCCATAATTCCTCGATTCGCTCTGACGAAGGGCTAGCGCTCGAAACGTCAGCTTTTAGAATCCCTGTACGGTGGTCAATTTCCATTTAACAACTCTGTTGATAATACCAAAATCTTTGTGTACTACTTCCCCACCGACGCAGCACCACAGTTTCTTTAGAAACTATCCCCTTTATTCATTTATTGTGTGTATACTCGACATAGAAATAATTTGCATACAGAGTTTCTAGGCTGCTTTTCTCGCATTGTCTTAATTGGTAGGTTACAAGTGCTTGCGAGTTGAAGAGTCAAAGAAGAGTAATATTTGTAACTACTGAAAGAATTTATTCCTCTCAAGTACGGGAAAAACATGATTATGTTCCTCTCCGACGCTGTTCTAGCCCTGTCCTTCAGAAAACTGCAGAGTGTATTCTTTTATTTGCATGTGAACTGAAAAAGTCTGGAATTCTAAAATTAATCTTCTCATACGAAAAAAAAAGAAAACGATCGGCTTTTTCGATTCCCAGCAAAGGGAAATTAGTTTTAGAATACGTATATAATGTATGCCCAGATTACCGTTGCAGAGTTTATTTCAAACTCATTTTGCGCTTGCCAAAGTTAATACGCTTCAATTTTTCTTTCGCATAATTATGTTTATTCACTGTCGACAAGTTATCTATTCAATATTTATCAACGACAACAACTAAAAAAAAGTAAGATCAAATTTCAAGCTTTTTCCTATATTCAATAGTGGAATCTAAACTAATTTTCAACTAACACTTTCTGGCCAAAGTTTATTTCATGTGGGGTCTATATTTCTGCAGAAAGTTAAGGCGCGGATGATAAGATCACCTCATAAACTGAACCACCTGTACTATTCACATGTATTTTCAGGCTGAATATCAAATTCATAGTCAAATTCGATAGATTGCTTGTCTGAGACATCCGTTTGCCATCTCTTTAATTTAATATGACTAGAATCGGCTTGTTATCTCCATAAATCGTTCTGAAACTCACGGACTCTCAATTGGCAGGTGAATCAATTCACAAGCTTGGTTTGTGTTTAAAAAAGGGGGAAATTTGCGATGTAGCAAGGAAAATCGGCCCTTGTGAGAAAGAAGCCATATCAACGAATTCGTGATGTGATGTGAATGCGGAACAGCCAGTGTACATAGCTTTCCACCTTTCTTTTGATACGGATGTGTTGGGGATTCCTTATAAATTATGATTTCTTTGGCGAAGGTTTTAAATTCGTTGGTGACCTGTTTGCTTATAGAACCGCTGAACGTTTTTGTGTTAATAAACGCGTAACATATACATAAGTATTCACAATGTAGTCGATAATGGACAACAACTTCTGCTAAAGACCAACTTTAATTCGACAAAGTTGAAAACTTCAGGCGTCCAAGGCACAAGCTTATCACACCTAGTTTAAAAGCGTTTGTTCAGAACTCGTAAGAACTGTCTTTGGTAGTGTGAATTGTCCGTAGAGTCGCAAACACCTTTTTTCCTGAGTTTGTGACTCATAAGAGAAACATTAGTTGTTTCCGCTAACCCATACTTGCGGGTGTGAGTTTCACGCGAACCGTTAGTTTTCGGTGCGGGGCCATGCGAGCCCGTTTCATTCGCTTCCGTAGATGACTGCTTGCACACGCCTCCGTGTTGTACTCCACCGTAAAGCATGAACTCACTCCCGGTGAGGTTGCCATCGTTGTTTCGTGGCAAGTGTGCAATGCTGTTGCTTCTCTGTAATCCGTTCTTAAAAGACCGCGTCGGCTGATTTTCCTCCTTGCTAAATGCGCGCCGTGTGATCCTTGGCGATCCAAATTGCGGCTTGCTCTTTGTCAATTTATCATAGCTAGTATCTTCGTCGTCACCTGATAGATTGTAGCTGTAATGCAAAATCCGCTTCTCATCTCCGTGCACTTGATTTATCATAACAAGTGCGTTGTACGCGCTTTCTCCGAGCTTGGAGATTGTGGAGTAACTGTTGAATCTCTCCATGATTCTCGCCCCGAAACAAAATGTTTCGCCGTTTGGATCCCTCAGAACGTAACCCCTTGAAATGATTAAGACATCTCACTGATCAGCATTTTAAAAGCTACAAATTCATGTTCTTGTCAGTGAACTCATCTCATACGCATCAGCATTGCAGGCTTATTGGTTTGCACAGTTAGGCAGTGCTGTGTTTTAATAAGTCATTTCTCATGCGCGCTACTCGTCAACATCTGTTATGCAGATTGATTTCATTTTAATTGTCCGTTTGGAGGAGACAAACACCAAACTTAAATTTTCTAGTTTCACAAACTGAAGATGACCACTTGCTTTGTTGTTGTTAATAATGTCTACAAGACTTGCTCTCAGTGTTGATAAGAGAGATTTTGCCGGCTGCAGCACGCAAGACGGTTTAATAAACGTTTGCCAAGTTTAGGCTTTACCATGCTGGCAAAGTATCCTGGCTATAAAAAATTTGCTTCCCTGGGAAACGCGCCATGTTATGTCTATGCTCTTACGTACTTGAAAACTGGAAGAAAGGACAAGCTAAGATTGTCAATTTCTTTCATTCAAAATTCTTTAAAGAATAATTAAAAATTAAAAACATATATCCGGAATCGAGGTTGTAAATCTTTATCCATAGGCTATGACATTAAACACAATATGAAGTTTTTTTACGCCTACAAACGTGAGCAAGTAAGGCTTTCAGTCTTATCACCCACTTTGTATTTAAAGATAATCATGCACTAGAATTCAAAACCTTAAGATGTGAATCTAATTAAATGGGCGAAAAATCTAAAGCTATTTTGGAAGCGCAGCATTATAAATATTCGATTTTGATCCATGGCGTGGATTGAAAACTTGTTTTGATGATGTCCTATGCTCACAACGTAGTCATCCGGAAGTGATTTACCAAGTTAAAGCTGGCCAGTACCACTGGAAATACATAAAAAAAACTCGAATCCTGTTCAGTCACAGCTGCTTCCGTTTGTTCTGTGTTAAGTCTCTGATTTCGTTTCTATTTTCAGAATTAAATTCTGAATTTATTTGCCGGGTAATTTTATCCTTGTGTTTGATGCTAATCTATAGTAGAATTACGCCGTATCACGACTATTTCTTATTTATCATTGCTTTAAAATCAGTTTAAAAAGCTTTTCCTTGACGTTAACAAAGAGTCAATAATATCGAAAAAAAGACGTCGACGAATAGAAGCTTGAATCAATCAGCTACGTTTACAGACATTGCCACCTTTGTTCATGGAGATTCCCGATACTGTTGTATGGACAACCACAGGTTTCTTTCTTGTCCGTTTCATCACAGGCAGCCCAGTCGTGGTGTGTGGCATCAAACGTTTATAAAAAAATACAGTTATAAGTTAAACTTCCAACGAACTGAATAGCGGTGGAAATATTGATCTTCTAGCCAAATAAAGCCTTCTTACATTCACTCTACTGTATTCTTGTCACTTTCTGGGACGTTTAAGTGCAATACCGAGTTTTTTTTTTCTAATCCGACGTAACTGAAAATCTGACGGCAAAACAATCACGGATCCCATGGACATCGCTAACCGATTCTGTAAATACTTCACCAATTTTGGTCCTAACCTAGCGAGTGCCATACCCTCCGAGAATTCGGCCACTTTTCGCTCTTTTCTTGGTAGCAGAGATTATCCTCCTATCACTTTAAAACCCACTGATATTCGTGAATTACAAAACATTTGTAGCATGTTTTCACCGAGGAAGGCCCCTGGTTATGACAATATCTCAATGCGTGTGATACAGCATTCATTTCACTTGATTTCCACACCTCTGGTAAACATTATAAATCTTTCTCTATCAAAAGGTATTTTTCCAGAGAAACTAAAAATTGGTAAAGTAATTCCTATCTACAAAACTGAGGATCCGAGTCTCTTTGTAAATTATAGACCAATTTCTTTACTGCCAAATTTCTCAAAATTCTTTGAGAAGGTCATGTACAATCGCTTAGTCGATTTCGCCGAAACAAACGAAATATTCTATCTTCGTCAGTTTGGATTTCGCAAAAATCACTCGACATCACACGCGCTTATCCATTTGCTCAATAAAATCTCGTCTGCAATAGACCGACATGAAACCACTGTAGGCATCTTTCTGGATCTTTCTAAAGCGTTCGATACCCTCAATCATGAAATCCTATTCTCAAAGCTGGAACACTATGGTATCCGTGATGTGGCCCTGCAATGGATAAATAGCTACTTTTCTAATCGCTATCAATTTGTTCAATTCAATCAAACTTGTTCTACGATGCAGACCATAAAATGTGGTGTCCCGCAAGGTTCCATTCTTGGCCCTTTATTCTTCATACTCTACATAAACGATCTCCCTAATGCTTCAGAACTGATAGATCTTCTTCTCTTTGCTGACGATACTAGTATTTTTTATTCTCACTCTAACCCAAACACCCTAGAATCTGTACTAAATGACGAACTAAAAAATATTGAAGTTTGGTTGCGATGCAACAAATTATCGGTGAATGTCAAGAAAACGACCTACCTCATTTTCAAGCCTAGGCAGAAAAAATGTAACCACAAATTTTCTATTTCCCTCGGTGGTCAACTTTTAATACAAACCAACGCTACTAAATTTCTTGGGGTATATATTGACGAGCATCTTACTTGGAAAGATCATATCAGCTATTTATGTAAACAAATGTCTAAATCAATTGGAATGTTATTTAGATCCCGCTTCTATCTATCTTCAAAAACTAAACTTACTCTGTACTACTCGTTAATTTATCCTTATATTACCTATTGTAACTCTACATGGTCGTCTACATACGTAACAAACTTAAACAGAATTTATTGTTTGCAAAAGAGGGCTGTGCGAGCTATTACCAATTCAGACTATAGAGCACATTCTGCTCCCTTATTCTCCAAATTAGGAATTTTAGACATTTTTCAAATAAATACATTTCAAATAGCGAAATTTATGTACTATTTCCACAACAACCTGTTGCCTCCATTGTTTGCCAACTTGTTTCAAACAAATAGTCAAATTCATCGCTACAGCACCAGAACAGCCAACAATTATCGCGCACACCATTGCCGAACTAATCTGAAGAAATTTACAATTCTTTACCAAGGTCCAAAGATCTGGAATTCCCTCCCAGTTACGATCACTTCCCTATCAAGTTTTCCTAACTTTAAGAAAAAACTACTAGAGTTTTTAATAAAATAATTACTGAATTGACTAGGCCGCTCACTTGCAGCACCATTTATGCAAACATATTGTCAGTATGTACAAGGTGGCCTCAACTAAAAGCCTGGTGGTTTCTAGAGGTCACCTTGCCACACATTCTACTTTTTTTTAACCTGTAAATATATTAAGAAAAAAGGCAAAATAAACAAATAAGTAAGTAACTGTGCAATCTAAATAAAGGGACAGTTACCTCGGATTTAAGAAAAATCTGATGGTATTGGTATAGACCTTTTTAGCTTGTAGATTTTGTTTTCCCATTGTAGACCACGTGATGTTACCCTTGAGAACTGTTTCTTTGAAATTTTGCCATATTCACCTGCATATGTACGCATAATTTATGAAAAGACAAAAAGCAAATTCCCTTGGGAAGATCACATGGTCTACATTGGGAAAACAAAATCGACAAGCTAAAAAGGTCTATTAGACGTCCCAGTTGCCTTAATGTGCATCTAGGCAAGACTAAAGTGATGTCCAATGATCACAGTCAATGATCACGGTAGATGGCAAGATCATCGACGAGGCAGACAGCTATGCGTATCTAGGAAAGACTTTGACGCCAGATGGTGATCTACATCCTGAGATCAGGCCGCAGGAGGATTGCACTTGGTTTGGCAGGCTTTGGTTAAGTGGATAACATCATGAGAAGCCGCGAGACAAGTATGAAGATCAAGATGGACTATCAGAGCGACAGAGTGGCACCTTAGACCTGCATGGTCAAGATTAGTTACGGGCAGATATACCTGTGGGATCAATTCAGGGAGAGGTTCCTCCGCCAGGAGAAAATTTAGCCCTGATAATGATGATGATGATGATGATGATAATGATAATGATTTTCTTCCGGGATGAAGATAATGCAGGAGTTGGTAACGCCAATCAATTTTAAGACTTTGAAGACAGCAAGTTTTCTTTCAGAAATGAATCTAAATTGCTTTGTAAGAAAATAAAGATCATTTAAGTAGCTTTTCTGCCGGCAGCGTTAATCACTCGTCTCTATATCTGTTCGTCGTCTGAGAAGAAAGCCTGGTCACGAGCGCGACACGTATTTAATACGTTGTGATGTCATAAAAGATAATTCGACCGCGGGTTAAAAAGTACAGAATCGTTGTTCAGCGAACGTCTTAGAACAATGATGTGAAGTTTAAACAAATGCTGACTCTTCCACCGTTGTGCGAAACCTCTCCCCCAAAACGGGAGCAACTGCGTCTTAATTCAAGGTGGGTTTGCCGTTTTACTATTGAACCCAAACTTCACAAGGGGTTTTACACCTGTACACGCTGAAATAATATATGGTTCCCTGCTACTTCGTCATAAAAATAATCGAAAGTTTTATTTTAATCCTTTTAACATTACTTTTTTCGATTCTTTTGTTTGTCTGAGTGTTTAATCCCAGCTGTTCCGGAGATCTCGGGGGTTTTTTCCAGGTAAAATGAGTGCGAGGATTTATACATTTTCCCGCACGAGGATCCGCCTCGTGAACATGGGCGGCAAAATTAATTTGATTTGATTGATTGATTGGTTGATTGATTGATTGATTGATTGATTTTTTATTGAAAAGCAAAATTAAGCAAAATTAAAAACAGAATGAGGAGGGATTGGGAAGGGGTAGTAAGCAAAACTGTTTTATTTCTTCTCTCTATACATACGTTTCTCGCTGCTCCAGTGTGCACTACACAATTTAGGACAGGAAACAGACTGCTCGCAGCTGTCTACCAAATTAATGATTTTTCTCGTGTAATGGTATCACTGATGTATTACCTATGCCATCGTAAATCACAGAGTTCACAGTGTTCAAGATTCCCTTATTGGCTGGTCAGGACGCTTGGAGTCATTCAGAGGATTTGTTAATTTGCTTTTTCTACTTGGGGTAAGTTCCATAGTAGCAGAGTGAACCTACTCTTCCTCGTTGCATTAATGGTACACAAAGAAACTTTACTGTTTGTATCATAAGATAAACAGATAGTTGGAAACAAAAGTACACCATTTCACTGTCACAAAATGTGGTGAACAATGGTTTCAAAAGTAATGTTGCCTTCCAAAGTTTCAGGTTGCGCTTTTCTCTGTAGTTTTATTGCAGTGACTGACCACAGTAGTATTCTGGGTAACGGGATATAAATTTTTGTGAATTTTGTATTTTTTTCGAGCGAGCGGGTGTACGTGGTATGGATGCGCTTGGCCCCGAATGAGAAACGACTTGATCTAATAATAGCAATTGAATTATCTGCTCCGCCATCAAAGAAGAGTACTAAAAGGGTTTTTATCTTAGCTTCTAACGCTGTCTGTTTTGTTATTGGTGATCATTCATTTTCATGCAATAATAACAGACCCAGCACGCCTTGTGTATGAATACAAAATCAAAATAGAATACGGCAACAAGGATCACCATAATTTGCGTTTACTAGGAGAAATAGCTAATATGTGCTAAAATCTCACAAGCAACTTTTTCCGTTTTCTTTCTGTCTTATATGGATTTAAGCTAAGACTACTCAAAAAATTCAAGAACTTAGCCTTTGCAAGGGTTTCCGTTTGATCCAGGTCGATGCCGACACACAGGCACGAACGAGATCCTCGATAGCACAAAACGTCCTTGGAACTACATTGTGTTCATCTTATCCGTACAAAATGAATCAATGACATTTAAAGCGGCTAGTTTCCATACCACGAAGGGGCTAAAATATTCTCAAAAAAGTACTACCCTTAGAACCGGAAGCACCTGTGTCAAGAGAAACAATAAGAGACAAAACTAATGTTCTCTTTAGGACTAGAGTCTGTTCCAGTGGTAAGAGAGTAAAAAATCCTCACTGCTGACAATTGCCCTGGCACGGGAAGCTAAGTTATGATACCCCCGATTGCCAGGGGAAGAGGGGCGCCAAATGTAGGGTACGGCGGCGACCGGAACCAGGAAGGGTAGGAAGGGCGAAACGTAAACGTCACTTCCACTCAACTCCGTTGAACTGGCCACAAAGTGACTGAAACCGCGATAATATAAATGAAGATTGCAATGCACCTTGCTACTGGAGCACAGGCAGAATACGACGGAAATTAAGGAACTTAAACCCTTCAAGCGTGACAGGCTAATAATGCATGCATTCAGAATAGTGAGAAGAAATGAAAATCATCGAGCGAGCGAAATAGTCATATGTGAAGCAGGAGGCTGAGGTGGGAGAGTTCAGTCTCCGCACGTGCCCTCTTCCTTCTCATCCTCCTCCCCTTCCCCCCTCTTTTGCTTCGTGCCAATGTAAGGGAGATTAAAGCAAGATGTTTGTAGGTTATTACCTTTCCTTTGTTTGGAGAAACTGATCCTAATTTCTCTAGTTTCCGCTATATATACGAAAATAGTGTAAGTCACGGGATTAGGAGAAGCCTAGTGAATGTGAGACATGTGTGACTTATTGTATATCTTTGTGGGGATCTTCCAACTTGTTGGCCGAGCTTGAGGACTCGCACATCCGTGCTGCCAGACTGATCCACAATATCAGCATATTCATCCCAAAACATGAAGTTCTAAGCATTGCAAAATGGTCATCTATACATTATACGTATAAGAGAAGACTTGCCTGTACTGCATGTCAGGCTTTTTACAACTTAGCTAGCTCCTGATGACATTAACAGTTTATTCACTTTAAAGCACAAAACTTCATACAATTTAAGAGACAACTTAAGTTAGGTCTTAAATGTTTTAGATCCAAAGCCTTGCATGATTCTTTCACTCATCGTGCTAGCATTGTTTGGAATTGCTTGCCTAGTCAGTTAAAGTCCAAGCCTAGTTACCCTTCTTTCAAGGCTACCATAGGCCGTTCCAAAATTCAAAAGGGAACTGGGGCGAGTTTCAAATTTGAAGTAATCGATAAATTGACACCACCACATGAAAGATAACATTGAGATTGGTGGTTTGATTCTTTTAGGTTGAACAGAGACCTGCAAGTGACGGACCTTGAAACATAGCTCAAAATCCATACAAACGTCTCTAATTTTGAGGCTGCGTTCCCCAAAACCATATAAACTCTTAAAAATATTATTCAGTTTTCTGACAACTGTAAAATCTCGTTATCCACCTACTATTTGGAAATAACTCAGGTGAAAATCAATATGTTTGCCAAGTTTTAAGAATATCACAGAAATTGTAAAAAAAAAAATACAGAGTTTGTATGGTTTTGGGGGACGCTGTCACAAAATTAGAGACATTTGTATGGATTTTGAACCATGTTTCAAGGTCCGTCACTTGCAGGTCTCTGTTCAACCTAAAAGAATCAAACCACCAATCTCAATGTTATCTTTCATGTGGTGGTGTCAATTTATCGATTACTTCAAATTTGAAACTCGCCCCAGTTCCCTTTTGAATTTTGGAACGGCGTATTAAGAAATTCTCTAATTGCATTGACCATATTAATTTCGGCACAACGGTACTGCAACCAATAATATCAGTGACGAATTTATGTATTATTGATACAGTATCTAGTTTATTACTAGTTACTTTGATTAGTTATCCTCTTATCTTTTAATGCATTGTCATCCTACGCGGCTTATCCATTTACTTATGTATTATTTGTATTTCTGTCTGATTTTGAAAGAACATACCTGTAAAGTGTAGGCTTTCAGCAACAACAATACCCTGTTTTCACACTATGCGCTGCCCTAATAATCTGAATTGGGATGCAGTGAAGTAGCCACCTTTTTCGGTTCTAACGGAAGCAATAACTGGTTAAAATAAGAGGGGTAACTTAGCGGGGTGGGGCGCTATTAATTTTGCCCCTAACAAAGTACTAGTGCAAAGAAGTTGTGTGGTAGCTAGCGTGTTTGAGTGAAAAATTTGCGAGTATGTTTTTTTTCTAAATCACAACAGATTTATAAATATATTTTTAGATGTTTATTCATTCATTGTTAAGTAGATAGCAGGTCCACATCAGCATTAGCTGCCATTTATTCAACCTGCTTTATCAAATAAAGGATGTATGTATGTAGATGGTTTTATCCCGTGTACCGTATTCCGAACGTGGTATGAACCCTTAAGGGACTCGCGTATTCCCTCATAAAGACAGTGGGTTCATTCGCCTGCTGAAGACATCTCCGGTCGGGCCTTTCGTACATATATGCAATAAAATTTCAGCAGTCACACAGTTAAGTGCTATAAATGATCGTTTTTATGGCTTATAATGAGTTTTCCGCGCAACTAAGTCGTGATTAGGAGATACTGAAATAAAGCTGAGTATAAAAAGTAAGACTAAGAGAAATTTTAAGACGCCCCAGCCGAGAGTGCGACGTACGTTTTTGCTCAGATCATCGGTGCGAACCCTCACCGGTCCACCCGCACGAGGGAGCTCCAGAATCGGTATTATGTGAATAACTTTACATGTGGGCTGAAAAGCTCTTTGCGTCCCTTGTGAAAGGCATTTCTTAAAAACGCATGAGGCGTAGCCTCGCTGTGGTGCGAAGCTTGTTTTCGTCCTATAAAGTTATGAAATTGGTGTTTTCATTTCTAATTCCGACAGGAATTAGTTAAATTTAGGAAAATGGGAAATATTACAGATTTAATGAAGGTTTAAAATTGGAGTTTGAAGTTAGAAATTAGTGGATGGACACCAAGCAACCTGCAGTGCCCTTGTGGAGTCTCAACTGTTTGGTGGTATTTCAAAATATATATACTTTTTTTATATATTTATTTCAGTTCCTTCTTTAAACGCCATAAAATTTCACTCCAATTTACGTAAAGTCCCACCTTGTAATAGTAATTTACTCCCAGACAAAATTATCAAAAGCCAGCTCTTCCTCTTCTGTATATTGTTTGTTCGGCTTTTGTAGTATTGCAATATTTTGGTATAGCCATCAGTTTCGAGTTTAAAAATTGACACTCCCTATCCAAAAGAAATCTGCCTCCTCACACACCCCCCATCACTTGCCCACTAACTCCTCCCTCTCCACTCTTTTCCAACCAGACATCCGCTTTCGCTGTAATGAAGCTTAATGAGCAAATCCTGTGCAGTGAAAAATTGTAACAAATGCTAAACCCTAAAATGTAATGGATTTAAGTAAGACTAAAGTAAAACAGTCCGTCTCATCAGAAACAGATGATTAAAACTGGATCCACAGTCGCCTTTGTTTGTAAGATATGGTGATTCCCACGGGAGGACAGGAGACTCATACCGTATTCATACCTAGCTTTTCTTTAGGCAAATTAGGCTACTTTGAATCTGTTGCCCAGTATTTCTTTCGAAACTTTCTTAACCGATATTGTCAAGAGCAGCTCTGTTTAAAACCTACATGCAGATGCAACCAGATACTTTTCCATTCAGCTGGAATACCCAGAAATATATATATTATATTATTATATATTATTATATTCATTGTTTGGGCTATTAATATTCCTATTTTCGTTTTGCTTGTTGAACGTGGAATATTTTGTCCCGCCTGAAGGCGCTTGCCTCTCCGTTAAGCTTCAAAGTCCATCCGCCGCTTTGCTATTTCATCTCTTCTAAAGCACCTGTTACGCTTATTGGAATCCATATCGATAGAGTTTTAAACACATTGTAATACTGTCATCTCAGCTCCTATCTTAGTGCCCATCTTTGACAATGCATGCATATTGTTTGTTTAATTTAGCTTCCAAGCTATTTCTAAAAGAAGAAATTAGATGTTAATGACTAGAAAAAAAGTGCACGAAACTTGCTTATGGCATCGCTCGCGCTAGGCTTCGCACGAGCAAGTAAAGTGATAATTTGGCGGGTTTGACGTTCGAATTAGATCGCAAACGTAACTAAAAGCTAATATTTACAACATTTGCAAGTCCAAACATGGCCTCAGGCTTAATCGTCCGGCTTGTTTTCATTTATTCAAGCATGTCACTTAAGCTTTAGAACTTTCGATCTATTCTGAATCAGTCAACGTAACAAGTGTGTTGTTCAGGAAAGAACGCCAAGCGTTCCCTTTCAACACAAAAGTCACTCGGATAGAAAGAGTTAGTGCCTTTATTCTATTGTTTCCATGGTGCCCAGTAATGCGGCCGTGTATGTTTTCTTGTATGTTTTTTGTTGGCAGTGAATAGCTGTGGACATGCATGACAAGCAGCATGCTTACAAAATTACTTGCCAACCTCCTCAGAAGCACAATTAATTTGAAGCCGTTGAGTTAACTGCTAAGAATACTCACAGCAAAACAACATGGGAACACTTCTTGGCCATCTTGTTCCCGGAACAATGTTTATTTTCGTATCATTGTGGTGGTTTATCGGAGAGATATTGCAGAGATCTAGAGGCCGCCAGTTAGAAAGAGCTCGATCGGCCAGCAGCACAGCAGCAAACCAGCGATCGAACTCGATTCAACCTGTATGGTACTCGTGCCATGGTTCAAGGTTTTCAAAATTTCCTGTCGAACCTGCCATAAAAGTCTTTTTCGCCGTGCTTGGAGTGATTGGAGAGCTACCTGGTTCCAAATCATCTGCCTTATATGACTCGACTGGAGATTTTAGTAAGGATAATATTGACAACTACGCCCATTCGGTCATGTACTGTTTCTTTGGTCTTTCAGGCGTGGTTGACTTAGTAATGTGGTACAACTTGATCCCGCTCCCACCCAAATTCGACTATCTGGTCTTCTCTGTGGCTCTTTGGATTGAAGGATTTTTATTTTTCTTTCATCTGCACGGACGAGACGAGCTTAACGTTCGGTTGCACACAATTTTATACATTATCATATTCGTCACTGCGACCACTTTTCTGTTAGCGGCGGTTTCTGATCACTTCATGATATTCATGAGTTTCTTTAAGTCTTACTTACTTAACTTACAAGGCTGTTGGTTTTACCAAGTTGGGTTTGTCCTTTTCGGTCCACATCCGTGGAAGAACACCCCTGGTAATGTGGAATTTCTTGGGATTGCATTTGGATTTCACGTGTTTGTCTTATTTGTTGTTCATCTGATTGGCCACACAATTTGTTATCATTGTTATATAAAGAGAAAGCGGAAGAGTGGAACACTGCTAGAGGACAGTTCAGGTGAAGATGCGGTTCTTATGATGCTCGAGCAATCTTAGCAGTTTGATCTGAAGTGGAAGGGGCGATGAAGTTGAACAGAAACTGAAAAGAGGACTGAACAGCGAGAAATTAATCGTGGAAATTAATATTATGTAAAGTGCACTTCGTTTAGACAACCATTTGTTATCTAAGTTACTTCTTACAGTACGTGATAGACAAATTAAGAGCGGCAGATTTTTTCCGCGATTCATTGCGAGCCGATCGGACGCGAATATTTCAGCACAAAAGATTATTTTCATTTTTAATTTCATCATCGCCTCCATACTAGCGGATGGTTGTTTCAGTTTTGTTATCTGTGTCTCCAATCAAATTCACCTATCGTTTTGTGAATCACGCGCTGCACACCTATTGTCGAATCAGGGAAGCGATTTCTCGTAAGAGTTGGGTCATATACAGGAAAAAAAATCTTCCTCAAAAGTTGATTCATAATTCATAATTCACGTGGTCCTCATCACACACCACGAATTATTTTTCCAAATTGCATTAAAGAAATATTTCGGCTTGAGGCCAATGCAGACGCTCGTTACAACATTGTTAAAATTTTTAAAAACACGTTTCAACATAATCTTCTGTGCTTCAGTTTAAAATAATTACAAAGTACAGAGTTGAATATTTAGTGTGCGCAAAATGCTAATTAACGTCACGGTGTTGTTTTTAATTTCCGAACTACCTCAGGCCTCTTACAATTGATCTGCTCCCAACGTCAGTGGTTTCATAGCTCAGTTGGTTAGAGCGTCGCACCGGTATCGCGAGGTCGTGGGTTCAAACCCCGTTGAAGTCCTGGGTGTTTTTCAGGCTTCTTCACACAAGTGCATATAATTTTGTTGCGTTACTGCGAGGGTCAGTCTTCGTATGATTTCATTTCCGCAGTTCATATGATTCATTTCATATACATCACTCACACTTTTGTTAAAATTGTTGGCAGTTCTTGAATAGTGTCAGTGAAACTGTTCAAACAATCCCTACAAGCGCCAACAGTGTTGGAGATACCTTGGCTTGGCTTCACACTCACTCGTATTATGTGCATAATTCCAGCTTTGTTACTATACACCTTGACGATCACAACACAAAAGAAATTGTAATCCGTTTTTTGTGTGGGATGCCACACCTAGTGCGATCGTAAAGCTAATGGCCTTAAAACTTTCCCAGAAGGCTTTGAGTCCAGCTATCACGCGAATTCGTGTTCAACTCCTACCTTCCTGGCCTGGAGAGGACTGTTGTCTTTATTTTTTTGTGCTTTTTCGCATATGGTTATCTAACATGAAGGGAAAGTCGAAATCTTGCATTTCGTAAGACAGTGAAAAACATGCAACTGGTCTTCGTTGAACTGAAAATCTTTAATGCATCACTGGCCGATTCTGGACAAGCTCGTCGTGATCTGTAGTATATTGGCTGAAGAGTTCAGAAAGGGAGTACAATCGGCATAATTTTCACATTTCTATATTGTTTCGAGGTTGAAACAAATTTTCTGTTCCAATGTGCATGTGATCAGCCTGACTTCCGTATTGAACTTCACAAGAGCAAGCACATAGTCGAAAGATTGACTTTCTTTTATACACTATCCTGCAAACAGGCTCTCCATTTGGGTATTCCGAGAGATGGTCGCGTCGACTTGCTTTTGAATGGCGCGTGGTCAAAGCTCGGGGATTATGGCGGGCAAGAGAAGGGAGAGCCTGCAATGGTCTTTGTAAGATTTGAGTTCTGCCCCCTTTTCCGCTTGACTGATCTGTCAAATTATCAAAGTGAAATGAACCAATCAGAACGAACCGAAAATGACGTTTTGGGTCAAGGCGGCTGTCAAAAAACTTTTCTGCGACACGTGCGCTTGTCTAAGCGTAAGTTGTTATGTTATGAACTCGAATCCAGAAACTCCAAAGAAACATATCGACGCAAAACTGGAAGGAAACCACAAAGCGTCAAATCGGTTGACAAATTTTGCAGAATTTGCAAGTGTTCGTTGAGGACAAAATAAGGCTCTCTAGGGCGGCGTTGCTAAAACGCGGGTCGCGGGTCAAGAGTAAGGGTCGAGGGTAAGGGTCAAGGGTAAGGGTCGAGGGTAAGGATCAAGGGTGATAGTCACTATTTTGAACCTGGGGTTTACACACAATAGTTTTAGTAAATTCCAGGGCTCCCCGGTTGATACAATTTAGGTATACAGTGGAACCTCGACATAACAATCCTCGATATAACGATGTTCCCAGTATAACGGTGGATATAGTGATGATCGATATCACGATATTCTCGATATCTAGCAGGCCGAATGTAAAATCTTTCCCAATAGAACGATGTTATCAGTACACAGTCACAATTTAAACAAAACACTGAATTTCACACAATAACATTGCAGTAATTGAGTAACCTCTAACGTTTCTGTCGACAGCTTTTCACGATTACTAAGAAAGTGGTATTGTTTTAAGCCTCTTTATCCTATTTATCCCAGCTATTTTATTTCAATACTTCTCACAATTTCAGTATTTTTGACTCCTTTTACAACGATATTTTTGGTTATTTTACGGCCATTTCGTAATATCGGGGGTCTCGATACAGCCATTTCTCGATATAACAATATAATTTTGCTGCTTCCTTGACCGTCACGTTTACGAAAAAGACATGTCACTGAGAGATGTTTTTACGTTCGTTCTGTGAGAGAAATGTAAGTGTTAAGGCATTCGCATGCCAATTGCGTCGAATAATAAAAAAAGAATTCGAAAACTTCTATGTCGGGGACAAAAAGAACTAAAACATCTTGCCCATGTTTCAAAATGGTGACCCTTACCCTTGACCCTTACCCTTGACCTTCACCCTTGACCCTTGACCCGCGTTTTAGCAACGCCGCTCTCTAGGGTCTTTTGTGAACGTTTTCAAACCTTGTACCAGAGAGGGATTTTAAAATGTAGTTTTTGCATCTTCCTTGGCAAGGAAAATGATCAACCTTGTCAGAGTGGAGAACAATTATCACATCTCAATATCGATGACCTTCCGGACAACACCGCAAGCGTGAAAGTCTTAGTTTTGTCGGCGAATGGGAATGTGACGATTAGAACACCTGAGGATAAAGCTAGAATTTGCCAAGTAAAGAATCTGGCGCTTAAGAGGGGGAAAGCAGCCGCAAATGCTTTTATTGTACAGGACGCTATGCGCGCTTATCGCACCAGTTAAGACTGTAAACAAAGAGTTTGACACTACATGTATTTTGAAATGTAGAAACGTTGACGAGCTCGCAGCGTTCTCGAACAAACTGGTTGTGAAGAAAAATGAAGTGTATTTGCCGCTATGGAACGCCTGCATTCGTGGGTCGCTTTGGCCAAGGCAAGTAAAAAATCATGCAACCGAGGGAGGTTTCCCAACACGTCTGAGCTTTCAAGTTCCACTGCTTTCAATCCTCAGAGAATTCGCTTCCTCCATCTGATCTGCAGTGGTGTTACACCTCATTAAAACAACATAGGCACGCAATACCTGCTTGAGCTATTTTGTGCAGAGTGGTAAAATGTTGCTAACATAGGGAGAAGTCAGAAAATGGTTGAATGGTGAGTCATTTATCTGTGGCGCTTTTGGTTTCTGCTATGGTATCGGAGAAGTACGAGCAAACTGTTTTTCATCTGATTTTTGTTTAGTTTCTTATTTCTAAGACTGATTTTGAGTTTGATTTGTACCAATTAAATAGTCATTCATCCTACATTTTTTGAAACAAGAGTTTCATTAATTCCGCAAAAACCGATATGTAATGTATTTTCTATTATTTGTTCATTTTCTTTCTCCACACTTTCGCAAACACCATATTCGTCCAGTCTCTCAAATTCCCAAAATATACGTACACGTGCTGAAACATTTCCAGGACCACATGAAGAAATGATTCGCAAACAAACGAGCCACCAAACACACCGTAATATACAACACCAGCAAAAACAAATCAACTTTGAACAAATAGTACTGATGACGAATATAGATGTAATTGCCATAATTCATCAATTTCTGATTTTCAAGTGCTTTGTACTTTTTACTTCGGATAGCAAAAATAGCCCGACCTAAACAAACGCACTTATTTTAGTTTTGGGCCTTTTGCTGACAACGTCTGTGTACAGTAAGCAGATGAGCGTAACACCGCGTTGTATCCCGAAATAAGGGCAATATTTAACGTACCGACTCGAAAACAAACCACAAATTAATTCCAAAATAAGCTCCTCCGAATTAAGTGCGTCAACAGTTGTACAATATTAAAGAACCCGATCAACAGACAAACAACGGATCGAAATCCGCCAATAAGAAGAAGAGAAATTGAGGTTGAGAAAAGTAACCAATAAAAACGGTTAAAAGTGACCAATCATTGTAACAGAAAATAAATTCAATTAGATGTTGTTGTAAACAAGTTGAATTGACCACATGCAAATCTTGTGATTGATCAAAGATCATGTTGGATGCACGTGACCGATCAAAGTTCGGGGTCGCAGTTAACCAACAGCGCTGCCTTATTCATGTGGGAATTAACCAACGAACTTGCTATTACCAAACGTATGCACGTGATAGATCAAAGTTGAAAATTGCATTTGATAAACAGGGCTGTATGTCTCGGTGCCTGTTTACACGTGAGAGACAAAAGTAATCCATTTGACAAATGAAATTGCTCACGATCCGAAATCACCATTTTCATTGTTTAACATAAAAACGGCTTCACTTCAAGGGGAACAAATATCCAGATTAAGGATTCCCTTCCATAGCATTTTTCTTCCGTACAAATATCACTTGTGGAAACAGCCACTTCTGATTAGACTAATATTTATAGTTTTCAAATCCGTCAAACATATGTTTATTTTCGTCACACAATGCCCTTCCAGTTTTAACAATGTTCTTGCAGTTTTGACAAAATTAGCAAAGGAACAAAAAAAAAAAACACAAGAAAATTACAAAACTAAGCACTCGTCTACTTCGAAACGAAATATTTGCTCCCCGAGTAGGAACCGCTCAACTAAATTACCTTGATGCTGAATCAATTACGACTAGCATTATTCGTTTAACGTTTTTTGCCGCTTTTTCATTTCCGATAATCAGAGCATTCAATTAGTTCAATGGCAAATAGTAATATGTGATATAAAGAACACTGCTTGATCTCAGAACGGCATTTCTTCCCCGCTACACTACGGGTTGTTAGAATAACTCGACGTTTCAATTCTTAAAAACTAAATTTCATAGTTTTTAACCCTTAAAAATTCTCCTCAGAAGTGGTCGAGTGCCACTAACATAGTTCTACTTTCGTTTTCATCGGGATGACCAAATTCAAAGATGCTGAAAAATCATTGAAGGACTTTCTAGGAGGCACAGGTTGTGCATCGCACGCAATTCAAAATAGTAAAGATACTTCCCTCGAAAACGTCAGACGTCAGGCTTTTCATGACACAGTAACTTAGCGCTGATTGGCTCTGTAGTAATTTTTACATGGACACCGGCTGATCTTTGCTAACAATGGGAAAGGAATGTGCTGCTCGTTTCAGCAGACGTTCATTGGGGAGGAATTGCGTGACGAACCAAAAGAGCGTTTGCGAAGGAGACACGGTTGTTATAACCAACTAGCTGCGGCCGTAAACTTCAAATACTTTCGTCCCCACCTAACTACCTTCATCATCCATCGAAACAGCACAAATCAAAATTCATTCTAATCTGACTCCAGTATCTCATGCCTATTGTTGTTATTCACGCATGCGTTAAATATACAAACCCTTTTCTCTGGAAAGACAACCATAATGGTGGTACTCCTTGGCGTGATAGTAATAAATACATCACGCAACAATAGATGGATGACGCGTGAAATTCCACGCTGATGTTCCTTTGAGCGTAATCGACACGCATGTGTAACTTAGTTTCAGTGCTGACCAACACTGACCACATGCTTTCAAAAACACCTTTAAAACAGGGAATTAGATTGGCCGCTGGCTGAAACAGTGCCTTCTAAAGAAACCTTTATTTCATTGGTTCAAGGCAGAACCATCCGACCACGGAAGAATTTCTTGAGCTTCATGCTGACATAGAGCGATTTTGTTTACACAAAATAGCTCAAAAAGGTCGTTAATTAGTGAGCGTATATAAGGATCCTTTTTGCAACACTAGATCACCCCTGATGAAGACACTAGACAGGAGTGTCGAAACGTTGGGTCGTGAATTGTAACTTTTTAAGTTACATTCATCAATTTTCAAACCAGAGTAGCATCAAACCATATCTGATTGTCCACCTGGTTGCAGTGTGAACTTGAACGTACCCGCTATCTATTCTGTGATAGTAGTAGTGAGTAGCGTTTGCCAACAAAATGGCGGCCGTTCCTTCGCGTTTTCAAAGTGTCTGCGGGGAGAATTTAGAGAATTTACTTGTTTAGTTTTGAACGACAAGTAGATTTATACTAAGACAATAAGATTATTCGCCCTCGATTTCTATGCTTGATACACACGGACTGCGCCCTCATCAACTATGACGCGATAAAAATCTCGAGCTTTTTTCTCTTTTGCTCAAATTTAATTTTCCTCTTCCTCAAAGCACTTTAATTTCCGGTTTTCCGACGATCCGGCTTCCCGAATTCCGGCTTCTGGATCCTATTTTGGGTAGACTGCAAAACAGCCGTTTTCGGTAGTTTCGGAAGGCGCGAAGCGCCGCACGCGTGATCTCTCCCCATTCTCCCTCGCCGTTTTTACACTCGTTCCAGACCTTTCGTTCGAAGATGGACCGACCCTGTCGCTTGCGTTCGCAAAAAATAGACAGTTAATGACTGCATGTGGCTACTGCTTTAGAATCTTCCTATACACGTGGGAAACGTAGGTCAGTTGTTGAGGAAGCAAATCACCAGCCTTTACTCACAAGTTCTGAGAGTCACGCAAGGCACACTTTTCTGATCAGAGATGTATTAGAATTTTCGCTCAGTTAGTATCTGATCTTGCTTGCAATTTTTATTTCAAGGGCAAAGAGGCCGAACGGAATGCCGAACGACGGCATTTCGGATGTAAAAACGTTTCCGAAAAGCAAGCCGGAAGGATAACAGTTTCAGACCTAACGTAGTTTCTTTAAGATACTTAAATATCATTCAGGTCGAACGGCTAGGAATATGTGTCGCCGGCTTTTTAAAGTCTGACTTGCGTGTCACATTCTCAAATAAGTGAACTTGCGAAACGTCGGCTTGTTGAGACAATTGAAACTCCTTTCCTCGAAACATTTTCAGCCTAAAATTAAAGTAACTGAGCAAGACTCGCACTCAAAAACGATGGGCCACGATAATGGTGCAAGAACTTGTTAAAAAGATGAATATTAAGCGTGTAGATTTCTGTACATTACATGAGCCGGGCTGGCCCGGTTGTCATGTAATCGCGAAGTTGATTTTTGTTGCGTTTAACAAACATGCCGAGATCCCGGCAAACTCAAACCAGCCCGGTTAACCGGGCCAGCCCGGCTCATGTAATCAGGCCCTAAGGGCCTGATTACATGAGCCGGGCTGGCTAACATGATCTCTGCGATTGAAAGAGATGTTTATCACGGAGACCAAAATAGGTTTTGAGCGGGTTTTGAGGGTCTTTTCAAAGGTAAATCACTTTGAATCGAAATGACGCCTAGATGCAGACGTTTTTCAGTTACACAATATTTTACGGTCTATTTTGTGAATATTGTGCTACGAATTATCCGATTGTTTGGTGAACCGTGCGATGGATGTGATTCGGGGTAAACATCGGCGCCTTTGGTCCTTGAATACAGTAAATCCGATATTAATCTCCTATAAGCCTTCTTGCATGGCAGGCTGTGAAGTTGAAACATCGCCTTCTTTAGCCAGTGACATAGTAAATCCTAAATATATGAACTATACGGACACGTCGCCTCCAGAGCCAATTCGTGCTAAGTCCGGAAGCAATCGGGTCAAAATCGGCAGAGCTCATTCGTATTCTATTGTTACACTCACTCACTGACTCACTCACTCACTCAACAGGACAGCATAGTGGCTTCGCCTCCTCTAGGAGCGCGTAGCCACAAAAATACGACTGTTTTGCAGTCTATATTTTGGGATTCCTAATTCTCCACATGCGCGATGAAACATAATTGATTAAATAAGGGACGGACCATTAGAAAAGTTATGGGGGGGGGGGGGGGGGGAATTTTCGAGCCGCAGGAATTTTTTTTCTTCAATGTTTCCCGTGAATGAATATTTATTTTGTCAAAATGTTGTGTTGATATTGGTCTAATATGCATGCATGATTTTTTTTTTCACTTAATTTTCCCTTGCTTGAATTTTTTTTTGTACTTCACCAACCCACCCTCACCCCCCCCCCCCATAACTTTTCTAATGGTCCGTCCCTAAGAGTCTTCGTTTACCTCTGATTGTTCAGGGCATTTCATCGCTATTTTTGCTGACAGTTGCTAACATCAGGGGACTTTCTGAACAGCACTCTTTCCTGGCCTAGCACAGTGGAGAGTTGACACTGAAAACACGATCGGACATATCGAGTGAATGTATCCTCTACCCTACCCCACCGTACTCCACTGTTCTTCGCATTCGATGTCACGTGCCTTATTGTTGACATCACACTAGATCAGCGGCCTTTGAACGTGGGGATCAGTGCAAAAGAGAAAACGACTGTGTAACGTTCTCTAAAATCATGAGTTCTCCTACTTTGAGACGGAGGGCGTCATCTAAAAAACTGGACAAGAATTCAGAGGCGAAGCCCAAGGCGAAGCTAGGCGATGTTTATGGGCAACCGTAAGTTTGCATTTTGTCGATCCGTGTTGACCAAAGTTTATCAGTTTATGACTTCGTGATTATTAAAGGCACTCTGGAGGTGGACTCCACACGACCAATACACCTAGATAAAAATCGGTTCTTTAAAATTCTAGGGTACACAAGGCTGAAGAATCTCTGCTTACCTCCACAAGTGGTTTTGAAAATTATCGAGGGATAGTAAACTTGTGTCTCATTCTGCTGGTAAGGTACACGTAGAAACTTCCCCCTTCACAAGGCAATTAGCAAGTAGCCAGCTTACTGCGAAATAAAAGAGGCGAATTTAAAAGGTAGAAAAAATCGAGTAGGGACTGCAACAACTGCAGGGAGAGGGCAAAAAGAGCCTGTACATCTTTTTTAAGAGACCATTTCTGGTATACCAGCTATACTTGAATACATGTAGGTTCTGATTGGTCAATTTTGACACTATTGACAGGTGACATTTAACATTCTTTTCAATCAGCATTATGCTAATGGTGATTTGTGCACATGACTTGTAGAAACCCAATATTACGATTATGTGCCATTTTAGCCAAAGATCTCAGAAATTTTTACATTACAAAAGTAATATAAAAGAGCCAGAAAACCTCACTTAGCTCATTGGAAGTATGTTTTCTTGGTTCGGCTGACCAGGTTTGACAAGAGCTCAACATTTTACAGCACTACCCACTCAACAAAGCAATTTAAATGCTGAATTCCTCATTTGCAGCATCAGCAATGAAGTCTAAGAAGATAACAATAATGCATGGCTTAACAAAATGTGAAAACTTTCTCTGGTAGTACAGTGGGCTCTCAAAATCCTGGAGAAAGGAGTTGTGATATGGTAAATTTAGATGCTCAGGAAGGCTGCGACAGTCCATGCACTCTGTAACAGAGTATTTTAAGCTTATGTTTACATTTAATGTTATTAGCGCCAAGCTTGATTATTCTCTACGGCATGTTGGATGTATACACTGCACACATGATTGCAATGGAGTTCGGTTTATCCCATGCTCATCAATTTGAACAGAGCTCTGGACTCCTGAGCAGAAGGTGGTGGATTCAAATAGTCCTTAGTTGAGATCATTCTGGCTCAGCTTTATGCTCAACATTTGTTGAGCTGGGCACTTCTGCGGGCCTTAATTCATAAGATTACCTTATTCAGGGTTTACTTTTTTGGCTGGTGACTGGCAATTTACTCTACCTGTGAATAGCTTAGTTGCTGGCATCTGTGCACCAAAAAATATAATTTCGGTGTTGATATTCATTTCCGCTGATGCGCCCATACATCTCCATCTGCTTTGCTGAAGTTGACTGTAACTTCCTTTGAATTTAAGGAAAACCCTGCAAATGAAGATATGACTTTCAGTTAGCATTGTTTCCATCTCCTGCACATAGAACTTTAAGAGGGTGTAACAGTGCCCCTACCATCTGATGAGTCTCATCGGCCCCCTTCGAAAAATTTCTTTATGATTTCTCTCCATTCCACTACATCAAATCATGTTCAAACAGTAACTTGCAATGGTGGCCCATAGACTGCAATTATCATTATAAAGACTGCCAACCCCATTGCTTTGAGGTTGTTTTGAAGGTAGAAACCTCTTTCACCATCTGTCACTGACAGCTGTTCACAGCTGTTCACATACATTGTAGTCTCTCCAGTCATTAATCACTTCAAGCTGTGGAATCACATAAAACATATGCTGCTGACTAGGTCACTGAGGGGTTTGAAATGCACTTCATGCTATATATAGTTATGCTGGTTTATTTAATTTTCCATTCAATTACGTGATGAATGTCTTTCATGTTTCTAAACTGCAGATACTTTCTAATTTCCGTGTGGCATTGGATAATGTCTTGAAGTAAGTCTGATATATATATTGTCAGGGCTGTCACTATTTTTTAAGTAGGTGGGGATTTACAAAAAATTGCCAGGGATTTGAGTTGAAAATGCTGGTTTTATATCAAAGTAGCCGGGGATATACTTAAAATACCAGGGGAAAACCCTGGGCCCCTGCTCTTAATGACAGCCCTGGATTGTACTTACTGGAAATATAATACACTTAATTTGATTTACAAAATAGCGAAAAAAGAATTAAATGTATCAGTGAGAATAAATATACTGGCTGTTAAGAATTTCCGATTTTCTTAAACAACTTCAATTCTTTCTTTTTTTCTTTGCAATTAACTCATCAAAAATACCCAGAAAATAACCAACAAAACTTTTTTTTTTTTTTGCTATTTAGGTATGGCCTACTTATCGATCCTGTTCAAGTTATCACAATATTTTTGGAGGATCCCTATCGCTGGCCATCTGCATCACTGGTTATTTGTAAGTAACTCACATGTAACAAAATAAATTTATTTTTGGAGCTTGCTAAAATCAAGATTTCCTCTACCAGGCATTAATTTTAGATATATGTACAGTATGTTTTATTGTATATGTGTATATAAATTATGCATTGTGCCGTTTAAGATTTGCTGTACCACTTTAGGAATGTTTAGAACACATCCTTCTTGTGATGATACTGATAGTGATAGTTTTTATCAAGGCTGTGCTCTAAGAAAAGCAGTTGGACACCCAAAATCTCTAAACCCTTGAAATCCAAATTACCCAGCATGTACACTGTAAGTTTGGGGCAAAAACTAATATTTTCCTGATTTCCCAAAGGCAAATTAAAAGTGAGTCACTAGCAGCGACTGGGCACCACTAGAGCACAGCCATGCTTCAATAATATAATTGATAATTAAATAACATTAGATACCGGTATTGAAAGCAGAGTTCTCAGTAGAACTTTGAACAGCCGTTGCTGTGCTATTTTCAGTTGTAAGATTAAAGAACATGGCCAAAGGTATCTACAGCCATAACACCAGGAACACCTGTGACTGCAGCATGGTGTTACAGGTTATGGTTTGAACTGAGAACCCTGTGAAAGTAACAATAATAAACAAGCTAAAAGCAGTACAATTCATTATATGGTAATACAAAAATACAATATCACAGTAGAAGTAAAAAAATATTTTTAATTCTCGGATTTTGGTTACAGTGTATTTGCAGTGGCTATCACTGGGGAAAGGTGGCTTTTCTTATTCTCCGAAACTACACCGCTGAAAAATAAGATTAAATATAAATTTTTTTGTTTTCAGTTTCTAATGTATTAATTCAACTGACTTTTGGAATAGAAAAGCTTTTGTCAAAAGTAAGTATATTTTAATTCCATTTTTTTCTATCATCTGGAAACTGATATTATTTTCCTTCATAATTTTGATATTGTGTATTGTGCTGCAGCAACCACTGTTATTCACTATTATCCAACTCTGTTAGTTATTGTACAGAAAACACATTAGGCAAGTACAAATATTCCACGATATTACACATTTGGTTATTTGTACTGTAGAAAACCTGTTGGCTATCACATTTTCCCCTGTGCACGCCACACATTCCTATCACACTTTCCTGAAAAAAGATTATTTTTCTAGAAATTCTTTGTTTACAGTACAAGTTTTATGATAAATCTCTTATTAGATGTTTTGGCATGTATAAGTATCGCAGAGTATTTTTACAAGGTTTGGGGAGCAAGGTTGTCGCAGTGGTGAGAGCACTCGCCTCCCACCAAATGTGGCCCAAGTTCGATTCCCGGACTCGACGTCATATGTGGGTTGAGTTTGTTGTTGGTTCTCTACTCTACTCCGAAAGGTTTTTCTACCAGTTTTCCCCTCTCCCCAAAAACCAACACTTCTAAATTCCAATTCAATTCGGATGCAGGACCTCCCTGAAAACCACTTCACGGTGAGTGGACCTTCCTGGGTGAATATCATGATTTAAGGTGTGGTAGTAAGATATTATATAGCTAACAGCTTGAGGCAAAGGTAAAAATCAGTCAGCTAGACCAAAATCAAACACTAACACGGAGTGCAGTTACAGCTTCTATTGAGATAGTTACAACTGGTTCCAAAGTTGGGGAATAGCCACAATTTGAATTTTTGCTGTGCTTTGATGGTGGGTAAATTTGTCATACATGTATATAATTAATTTTGTCAAAATCCATTGTTCCAATGTGAGATTCTTATTGGCTAGTTTGCAGGAAATTATTCTGGGTGGCCTTGGTTGAAGTAGTCACACTGTATTAGGCTCTTAAAAGTTTAACACCTATATATATAGCCTCTTTAATTTCCATTAAGTCACCTTCACAGTATCATCTAAGGAGCTCTCGTGACAGTGTCCTTCTTAGTTACCCTAAAACCTTGTCCAAAGTTACTCTTGGTGATCACTCTTTCACACATGTGGTGCCAAAACTAAATGGAACACTCTTCCATTGGCCATTAAGTTCTGAAAACCTTGCTGCTGGCTTTACTTGAAAGACACATTTTGTAATGTGTTTTCATAGTCGACTAAATGTTATTTTACTTATATACACTGTGATTTTAACATACTTCAAATGTGCCTGAATGCAATTTAGGCGAAGTTAAAGTCTAGCCAATGCTGTCAGTGGTCTCACTCATTTGTGCTTCGTAATCTGTGAGGTGGCCACCCATGGAATTTGCAGGGATGGATTACATGTGCTTCCAGGCTTCAAGCAAACAGGATCATCATTTGCCAATTATATTTGCCGATTCATTCAGCCGTTGTGAATCTTTGCAGATTATTAAATTTATCTTAACTTTTAGATTATTTAAAATAATAGTGATATAATTTTCTCCAAATTTTACCTTCATGTAATTTTGCACTTTTTTTAGGGTTTAATAGTTCTTAACTTTTATTGTAAAGTGCATTTTAGAATATCCATATGGAATTTACGCACTACAAATGCCGTACTGTTACTAATTATTAATAATTTTTGTTGAGTGTGCTTTTTTTGCACATTGTTGTTTCTCTCTGCAGGGAAAAATATCAGAAAGGATTGGAAGATATCTTCATGTCTTCACATTACTTTGTGTCCTCATCATTCCAAGTAGTGTAGTTTTGGTTTTTCATCCCGCTCCATGTAAGTGTAGTAATTTTTTTAGTCTAATTTTAAATTAGTGTATTGCAAATGGCCAGCAGAATTCATGGCTTCTTCTTATTTCCAGTAAGGTTTTTGTTTTCTTTTGGCAATTTTTCCCTTTTGAGTTTTTTATGTCCAGCCTTAGAGGTTGCCGATATGCTAGTCGCTTGGCCATTGGAAAACATGTTTGTTGAGCTGATCATAGTGACATTATCAGGTGTTTCAATAAGTTTTGAAATAGCTGTCTGAGCTAGGTAAAGTAAGCGGCGACCTGATCAATTTTTTTTATCATTTTAGTAAAATCTAGACAAAGTAGGCAGCCAGTGAGAGGTAAATTCTGACAAACTAGGCGGTGATTTACAGCGGTTGCTGCCTTCTAATGAAACCCCCGCATTATGCCACAATATCTTGCAAGTTAACATCTTTAGTTAGATCTTTAAAGAACAGTCACTGTGATCTTAATATTAATGCTATGACTTCATGATAGTTTTCAGTTAACAATGATTTATTTTCTAACTTGAAGATCCTACTTAACAATCGTGTTGTAGGGGCGGCATTGATTGCACTGATGTGGTATACAGTTGTCTGGTTGAAGTTAGTGAGTTACATCAGCGTGAATTTGTGGAACAGGTTAGGGTTGGTACATACAACTGACAAAAATGGTGAGTATTGTCATCACCAATTTAAATAGTAGCCCAGATTTTCAGGACATTTAGAATGCTTCTTTTTGCTGAACATTTCAAATCAAGTGGCCAATAATAACTAAAAAGGACAACTAAAAAGTAAATCAGAGTCCCATGCAGGACAGGAATTGAACCTACATGTCACTGTGCAGCTGTATGACCTTCGTAACACTGGGAACCCCACATTTTCAAGCCCAGTGGAACCTTTGTACGGGGTTCCTGTAGCTCAGTGGTTAGAGCATCCAACCAGTGTTATGGAGGTCATAGGTTTGATTCCTGTCTGGTACTCTAATTTCCTTTTCGGTCGTCCTTTCACTCATTGCCAAGCAACTAGCTTATCATCTCTCCCATGGGCACATTTACACCATTACCATGGTCTATGGTAGACTGAAGTGTTCATATGGTCATAAATAGTATTAATTTTTGCCTAAATGCTGACATGATATATGCTAGTAATGTACACAAGTCAAGTGAGTGGTGAGTTGGTATTTTAAACTGCCAGATATTATAATGTTTTCTTACATATGACTTGTATGTTGTAACATGGAGAACTAATTTTGTGCTGCAGGAACAGATGGCAAGATTGACGTCACTAAAACAGCTAGTACTCATATTGACCAAGTTATTTATCCTAATAACTTAACACAAAAGGGTAAGATTCAGTGCAAGAAACATTCACAGGCAAGCCTAGGTTTTCCTTAAATAATTGCTATTGGATTTATTAGGTTTTAGAAAAAAAGGAATTTGAAGCTGCATCTGCAATTTCAGCCAATCCAGAAAAATAAATGTTGTAAAATGATGCCATACAAGTCTTCCTCTGAATCAAGGGGAGCAGGGTTGGCACAGTTGTGAGACCACTCACCCTCCACCAATGTGTCACGGGTTTGATTCACAGACTCAGCATCATAAATGGGCTGAGTTTGTTGGTTCTCTATACTCTGCTCCAAGAGGTTTTTCTCTGGGTACTCCAGTTTCACCCTCTCCCAAAAAACCAACATCTGATTCAATTTGTAAAGAATTTGGAGTTGTATAGATTAGGAATTGTAAAGCTATCTTTGTAAGGTACATTTGTAAACTTATGTTGAATTTGCACAGTATAAATAAATATTTATTATTTACTACCGGTATTACTATCTCAAATTCAAGACTCATGAAAATGGCCTGTAATACAAGCAAAAATAATGTGATTCAAAACTGCTAATTTATTCAATGATAATGTTGCAGATTTGTATTATTTCATGGTCGCCCCTACGCTTTGCTATGAGCTAAACTTTCCCAGGAATACAAGAATCAGAAAAAGGTTCCTAATGAGAAGACTGGCAGAATTTGTAAGTTTTGCATTATAGTCACACTTTTGTGGTGGAGATAGTTTTTAATACACTCAATCAGAAGTTGAGAAAGCTGTTCCAATATCCAACAGGTTGTACTCATGGATGCTTCCTGACTGGTTTTGCAGCCTGTTTTCCCACCTTAAACAGGCAGCATTTTGGGTCTTTTTGAGGTGCTTCATTTTGAAACACAACAGAATAAGAAAAAACAAACCTCGGTTTTGATAATTTAAATCTTTCACACATAGCAGCTGGTGATCATTGAAATATCTGCATTAACAATAATTATAAAAAATGCACTTCCTCTAATGAATTGTGTCAACTTTGGTTGTGTATATGTACA
>OX419339.1:1040000-1125000 GCA_948470475.1 Galaxea fascicularis
AACAAAATTGCACGAGCCCGTAGGGCGAGTGCAATTTGTTGTCTTTGAAAACATTTACACGAGAAAAATCACTATTATTCGGGTGGTCGTCGGAAATCATCGGAAGCATTCGGGTGATCTTCGGAAGTGTTGAGCGGTCTTCGGAAATCTTCGCGTGGTCTTCGGAAATCTTCGGAAGGTTTCGTACGATATTCGGTGGTCTTCGAAATACATCGGTTGGTCTTCGGAAGTCTTCGAGTCTCTTCGTTTTAACTTCGGAAATCTTCGTTGTAATTTGCACTCGTGTTACACTTTCTGCACTTTGTTACACTTGAACTGCACTGCTCTCAGCCAATCACAATCGAGTAATTTTTCAAGTGTGTTATTAAGAGGGTAACACCAATTACTATGAAGTATTCTCCCTAGTGACCCTCTAAATCAAACCCGGGACACATTGGTGGAAGGTGAGCACTCTCACCTTGATTCATTGATTTGTCTCTCATCTCTTGATCTATTTGTTTTGCGTTAAAACAAATCACTTAAATTA
Organism: Galaxea fascicularis; assembly: GCA_948470475.1. Taxonomy (NCBI): domain Eukaryota; kingdom Metazoa; phylum Cnidaria; class Anthozoa; order Scleractinia; family Euphylliidae; genus Galaxea; species Galaxea fascicularis. Next base: position 1,040,527 of record OX419339.1, read on the forward strand.
CTGGTCCCGAGAGGAACAGTGAATTTTGTCTCCCTCAAATCTCAATGTTTCCCTCGACTTAGTCTCGGGAAACAAAATTCACTGTTCCCCTTGGGACCAGTCATTAAGTGTTAATTATTTGGGGTTTAATAGTTCGGTGTGAAAACCCTGTTCAATCGTGAATAACATAAACAGCAAGACATTCTAACCATACAAAGTGTACGGTGTTTTACATGTAAACAGACGGTGGAAACAGCGCCATTTGTATCCGAGCCTCAGGCTTTTGTAGCTTTGCAAGCAAGACTGACACAAATCAAAAGAAAGGACACTGCAAAAGACGTAGCTCAATACACCATAAAAAATAATTTTTGACATTTAAGCTTGCCTAGTTTCTTTCCGTTTTTACAAGCTTCAAAAAGTGGGCAACCTCGTTCCCAGGGCTCTCTCCTACCTGTGAACGAGGTTGGATTGTGGGTGCGAGATGGGGCCTTTAGCAAACCGCCAGCGTGATCCAATTGTCGGTAGGTGCCTTCTCCTAGGTTCTAGCTCTGAAATAAGAGAAAATAACAGATCTGTGTCTATTCTGTAGTTTCAGTCTCAATTAAACACACTTTTTTCTCTCTCTCTCTCTTCCTAAGATACCTAACCACTTGATCTGGTTGTTGTCGTTTTACGCGTTCTTCCACAGTGGACTAAATATTACTGCAGAGTTACTAAAGTTTGGTGATAGAACATTCTATCGAGATTGGTGGTAAGTATTAGGACAACTGGCAAATACAGTGAACACATGCATGTAGTATTAATCAGTATTTTGGTCCGTAGTCTTGGAATGCATGCCAAAATGTATTACTTTGAATCAAAGTTACCAGTAAAATCTTTGGTTTTTGGTCTTGGTTTACCTTTTCATCTCTGATCTCGTTTCCGATCAATGATCTATGCGATAATATGATACGAACTGTTTAAGTGACTCGAAATCGTTCTCAGAGAAACTTCATATAGGCTCCCGGTTTGGGATAATAACTGTGCTTATGATCGCCGTATCACCGTGAAATTTACCCCCAGGAACGAAGTAAGCATCATAAACGACTTCCTCCTGCCCTTCAAATTTGCATCCGCATCGTACAGAAAACTATGTTAATCTGTTAAACATTTTAACAATAAGTTAACCATTTTGTGTTTGCTAGGAATTCACCGAATGTGGCTTATTTTTGGCAAAACTGGAATATTCCTGTTCATCGCTGGGCCAGAAGGTTTGATAGCAAACTTGTAAACGTATTTCAATTACGCTTCGTGCCAGTTAATGTTTCTTGACGAGCATACTAATGGTGAATGAGCGAAACAAGGCAATTGGAATGATGTACCACCATATTACACTTCATTGTGTTGACTTAGGCCTCCTCAACTTTCCTAATACACTGTACTGTAAAATTGCTCAGTTACATGTCTTTTCTGATATGATCATGTATATCCTTAGTGTCTGGGAAACATAATCATTTAACTCATAATGTCTCCGCTCAACAATTCAGAATATCAATTCGTTCCTTTAGAATTGACATCAGGAAGTTTTACGCTTCGGTTAGTGGCAGTTAGTTTTGGAATAACTTGTCACTTCTGATCCAACTAAAACATTCTAGAAACCTGCAATATTCAAATGTGTTCTTCAGAAGTATATTTATGTTTCTTGGGGCTGGTTCACACTTTGACGTAAGCATAAGCATAAACATAAACATAAGCATAAGAAAAATATAATGATGATTAGAAATTAATTATTTTGCTATTTAATGAATTATTGTAATACTGTATAACTATTCTCTTACCGTTTTTTTATGAAACTTACAGGGGAGGTATTAGTTATTCTATCTGTTTCCCTTCTCCTTGTCCGTATGGTTTGAAATTGTGTTTGTTGAATGTTATGAATGAATGAATGAAGCTTTATTTAATCTCGGGATTGATGAGGTTGGTTAGACCTCTAGCAAAAGTATGCTAATGAGCCGAGAGAAACTTATTTACAAACTAAAAAAACCTAGAAGTTACATGACATAGCTATATACAGTAAAAAGCCCAGTCACTCAAAAGAACATAAATATAAATAAATATTATATAGAAATTAGCTAAAACCTTAGCTGTCGAACCGCTTTTTTAAAGACTGACAATGAGCTTAGGGATCTTAGGGTGTCAGAGATCTTGTTCCAAGTAATAGCCGCCAAGTACTTTACTGAGTATGTTATGTATCTCTATGGAGTAAAATAGTCAAATAAACCAGAAAAATCAAAAATTCGAAAATCTATTTCTTGTCATTGATGTTTCCTTTCTGTCTCGTTTCAGGCATCTTTATTCTCCCATGTTAAGGTCTGGCTACTCCTCCCAGCAGGCGCAGATAGCCGTTTTTCTACTTTCAGCATTTTTTCACGAGGTATTGTGTCCTTATTGTAAAGTAATACTTTGGTTGGACGAGATGGTGACTTTATCGGAGATCTGGAGTACCTTACACCTCTTCTTGTGATTCAAATTCTAGAGTCTTGTTTTGCGCTAAGCGTCTTTGCCCGAGCTTGGGAAATGTGTGGTCCCTGGCCACAGGTAGATTAGTTCAATCGCAATATAAAGGCAGTACAAATGATGATGATCGTGATAAGTGATGGAGCTCAATAAGTTTCCATGAATTATCTGTCTGCTGTTATTACATCTTCAGCACTTGACGTGGTTAAAGGATAGAATCGAATCATCTGTTTTAATTAGAAGAACACCAATAAGTGTTGTAATCGTGGGGCTGTTTCATTATTTTTTAGTTCCTAGTAAGTGTCCCGTTGAGACTGTTCAGATACTGGGCTTTCTTGGCAATGCTAGCACAGGTAAGCTTTTCCACATTTACTTTTAGAAGACAAGCTAGTGTTGCTTCAGATATACACTTTAGAGAAGATAGGTATACACCTTCTGAAAGCGTCATTTCTTTGACGAGGCGCGTGATTTTTAAGGCGGACGTGCCGAGCTTGTGACCGTTCAATCAAGAAGAGTAAAGTTCTTTTCATGGCACACTTCAAATTTTTATCGTGGGGAGGAAAGCAACAAAATACCAAAATGTACCTCGACAAACGCTGACTTTGACTAAGGCTGCTGCCTAAGAAAATTTTAAAGAGGCCCTCAGAGCTAAACGCTGAGATCTTAGGAGCCCAACATTTGAAGTGAAAGGTGTTGCCGTGAAAAATTAAGAAGCCCAGAGCTATTATTCGGGTGCCCCAGGCTATCGGGCTCTTGTTAGGCAACACCCTTGTTGACGCTGAAAAGAGTGGATAATCCAATTGCTTTAGTATAAATCTACTAGTCGTTCAAAACTAAACAAGAAAATTATCTAAATTCTCCCCGCAGACACTTTGAAAATGCGAAGATTTGGCCGCCATTTTGTTGACAAACGCTACTCACTATCTATCACAGAATAGATAGCGAGTAGGACCGGCATTCGTGATAGAACGCTTGTAGATTTATACTAAATAGCGATGAACGCATAAATGACTGAGGGCGACGTTTTCTTAGAAATTTTAAAGACATTAACAAGTTCGAAGGCAACTGAAGCAGTGTAAATTGAGGGTGCTAATGGGCGGGGGTTACCCAGTTATCAGTTAACTACCAATTTTTCGGCCAATGGTCAGTTAACTGCTATTTTTTAGGCCAATTGTCTGTTAACTGCTAATTTTATTATTTTTTTTGATAAAAACTAGTGAGCAGCACACAGCAACAGATCTTGTCAACTTTGTTTATTATCCGACCGCTTTCGTCTGATCAAAAAGACTTCATCGTGGATTTAACAAGATCGATGAAGGAACTAGTTTTATACTTAACGGTTACAGTATAAGTCACTTCCAAATAGGGTGTGAACAGCAAAAAACATCCACTAAAATATACGTGCAGGATAATACGTAAATCCTGCATTACGAAATGTGCACTGTTTAATTTTGAGGCTCACGATTTAACGTGCCCCAAAACTAAACATTGTTTTGTAGCTGTACGGTTTTGCTGTCGTATGGCCATTCTAATTATTTCCTATTCACTTCCATCTAATTTCATGTTAGGTTCCTCTTCATCTCTTCGTAAAGCGTTTTCTTGGGCAGTATCCTAATTACAGCAATATGGTAGTCTGGTTGTCAATAATCATAGGGCAGCCGCTGGCCATACTGTGTTATTTCCATGACTACTATGTCTCTTCCCATCAGGTTGGTAGACTCAATTGATTTGTAGTGTCATACCAGTCAGGATGGGGGGAAATTAATCCCTTTAAACTTTCTCATATTCCAAATCTGGGTATGTCACTGGGCCCGAGAACTATTGTGTTTACCCAATGTTCTTAATCTAATCGTTATTGCTTTTGAGATAAAAGCTTAGAGTAAAAAAATGCCAAACATCTAAAACGGATTCGACAAACTGCCATTTGTCATGTCTGATGAGTCAATCATTCCGTACGACCAGTGATTTTACACATTTTCGCCAACGGTGTAGTGTAACCACCTGGTTCGTCCTCCTTTAAAGAAAGACTGCCTGTCTTGATGGCTGCACTTCACTATTAGCTGATTTAATTCTCGCGAAAATCTTCAGTTGTGAAGGACTTAAGTCTCATTGAAGACGAATAATTTGACGAGGATTTCAAGGAACTTTTTAAAAAGCAGTATGCGAGGCGTTTATCACATGAACCCAGCACCCACGAGTCTCCTGTACCACCAGTCAGCGGTGGAGCATCCAAACTGGTTTAATCGGAAGGTCATAGGTTCGGTTCCTGTGGGGTGAACTCGGGATTTTTTTCCGAGTGTTGATTACGTTGATTATTTACCTCTTACTAACCGATTTCGAGGTCCGTACTGTAAGTTATACGACAGTTTTTTCCCATTGGCTTATTTAAACTGAAGTGCAATCAACGGGGAAAAAAACGAGGATCCGTAACTCTAAGTACGGACCAAGAAAACGAGGTTAGTAAGATATTCATTAGATCTCTGAGGTTAATCGGGCACGCGGGAAAGGAAACTTTCAAATTTAGCGGGCCGTACACTAGAATACGGATCGCATAATTGACCACAGCGCGCGTACTAACTGAGAGATATAATAAATCACATGATCAACAATTTCCTTTAGTGGTAAATATGGAATAAACTTTACTTTTTACATGGTTGTTCCGAGACAACTCTGCAGCGCCCAAGTGGCTAACAAAAACCATGCAAACTGTAAACCACACACCACATCGAATCTGGGATTCAAGTCCACCGCGTCACCGACTTCTGGACTGATTTAAATGTATCTGATACACACATATTTATTGTAAACTTTTGTTTCATGTTGCAGTGATGTACCTTGTTCCTCCCGCTAACCACTCCGCAAAGCTACAAAGATTTACCGTATATAATTTATGACGAAAAGATGGAAATGTTTAACTCGCGCTCAAGCGGCTGCTGATCATAGTGTAGTATAATTTATTTTAGATGGCAGATGTCGCTGAGGTCATTTTATCGTTATTTTACTGTGTTATTTAAACTGAAGTGCACATCGAAAAGCCTTTCTTTTCACTTTGTGAGTTGTGTCTACAGTCTAGGCCAAACTGTAGTTTACATATGGCCTTGGTCATGTCAGGGTGCCAAGAAAGATAAGTTGAATTACATCGTCTGGCGGCGATTATTGCGACGGCTACATCTACATCAGGGGACGTCCTGCAAAAGGATATACCCATCACTACAAGACTTAGGGAAAAAGAAAACAAGAGGAGGTGGGGGAATTAAAACCTAAAAAACTATACATGCATGTCAAATGCTACCAGAAGTGAAGGAAAGACTGTCGCTGGCCGAAGTTGACACGAACTGTCTTCCTGTGCGAACCCTTCCTGCTTTCTCCGTGTTGAGAGTTGCAGGGATTTCTTGGCAGTTGTTGGGTAAAGTTTGAAATACTGCGAAATTTGGAACCAACAATTCCCAACAGTTCTTTCGTTTTGTGATCGCTGAAGCGTGTTTGAGCTGGATTTCCAACAATTTTCGACTCGCGCACTTAAACTGGCGGATAAGAAGAGGTTCGTTAGCAGCTTTTTATCCCAGCATTTATTGTTTGGGGAACTCAATGGGGTTAACCGTTAGCCGTCAGACAGCGTAATTTAACCATCAACCGTTTAAAAAAGGCATTTTTTTATCGTCAGCTCTTAAAAAGGCAGTGTAGGGAAAGAGTAGTATCGAGAGCGTCGTAGGACTGTAAAGTCAACATTTTTAGCTGGCTAGCAAAAACATCTCAAACAAACCAAGCAAGATCGGCTGAGTAAACGTCACTCAGTTGGTGGTGACTGAGTAAAACCTAATTCTAATTTGTATGTGCACTTAAGTTATTTACACAGATACTGAACTTGAAGGTAATAAAATAATTTATGATTTTCTGTTTGTTTGTTTTTTTTCTGTTGGTGTCTGTCCTACGCCAAGGAACTTGTACGATAACCCGTGAAAGTGAGTCTTTGGAGGGAAAACAACTAAGAAGAAAAGAAATCGGTATACATGGAGAGGCCTTAGCTTACCTTTCTTTGTTTGTGACGTCATCTTGTTTGGGGGCGAACACGGCTAAAATTACCGTTTGTCTGTAAATGCGGAATTTTGAAATTTGGACGTCTCTAACTCAACCCTATTTTGTCAGGTTTTAAAGGCAAGATTGGAATTAAGAAACAGTAAAAGTTAAATTATGTAATTTTATATACATCACCGTTCCCAGGTGATTGATATATTTCAAAAAGAGACCCTTTATAAAAAAAATATATGTATGATTTGTCAGAGTAAATACTCAACTTTTGGTTTTACGACCCTTGAGCGGATCGTGGAAAAAAAGCCACAAAAATTCAAAATTTAGAACCCACAAAAATTTTGTGCTACACAGTGAAATTAACTCGGCAGCCAGCTTACCGGGCCCGTCAAGCAGTTTTGTTTTCCATTCCAGATGGGAGTTTCAAAAGTTTTGAAAATTATTGTTTAAAGTTATCAGCTAAAGAAACAAAATAGACTTCATTAGAGGTCAGAACACACCGCCCTACTTTTATGAGATTTTGAGTTCAAAATATGGTTTGTGGGCCCGTTAAGTTACCGGGACTTTCGAGAAACGGGTCCCTGGTCTGCGATTTGTATGTGAGCATGTGGAATAGTCAGTAAACCCACTGGCCAGTGTAAGGGACCGTTCATTTTTTAAGGGATAGGGGGGGGGCTGGTGGGATTTGGGGGAATGCCATGTAGCAATTGTATGACCCCCCCTCAGCTTGCCAAATTTTCTCACATGACCCCCCTCAAAAGGATTTTTTTGGGGGTTGACCCCCCCTCCCTCCTCCAAAAAAAGTTGCACCTGGTATTTTAAACTTTAATACGTATGAATATCTCTATCTTGATTTGTTTTGAACTGTTACATTCCACTTAACATGATAGCAATTTTTGATATGTGCTTGCTATCAAGTAAATAAATTTTTACAAATGTATCAAAAGCTGTTTTTTTGACAAATCTCATATCATCTCAAAAGAATGAAAAGTCAATTTCCGATCTCCTAGTTATGGCTCGTCCTGAATCTCGGGAATTAAAAACCTGTTACTATTAAAGCGCTGTTATTTTATACTTTAATAGTTTTTCGATATAAACGTTGTTATAAAGGAGTTTGTTACTTTGGAACTGTTTTAGAGTGATTTTACTTAACCTGTGAAACAGTATCTAACTATCAGTGCGAAAAAGCAGGAGCCCATTATTTATGGGCTCCTGGAAAAAGTTATAATTAAACAAAAGAAAACAACAGAATTAATGTGTATTATTAATTGTAATTGTATAGTTCCTATTTCACGGGTTATGTAAAATCACTCTAGCATAGAACAGATGTTCATATTTCGTGAATAAAGCAGAATTTCCTATCAATTTGTGAAAACTTCATTCCACTTTTTTTTTTTATCTCAGAATTTCGCCTGAAAAATTTTGGGGCAGCCCCCCCCCCCTTTAAAGCCATATTTTTTCGCGTGCCCCCCCAAATCCCACCAGCCCCCCCCCCCCCCATCCCTTAAAAAATGAACGGTCCCTAAGGTTGCCTCTGAGCGAGAATTTCCACTTTTGGAAAGCGTTCTAAGCCGGTACAAAGGGAACATGGAGTTCCAGAATGATGGTCCATAAGGTACAATAATAGTTTCAGCGGAGAGCGTCAGACTAGAGAGTTTTTGTGAAAAAAAATGTTTAACTTCCACGATCCGTACTTCAAAACAAACAAAATCCATAATCCATGCTGAAATATTGAAGAAATCTGTGATCCACTGAGCTTTTAAGGTCGGCACACACGAGGGGACTAGTCCTGCGAAGTAGTCCCTTGAAGAGTTTACACGAAGGGACTGGTCGCAGGGACTAGTCCCATCGTGTGTGCCGACGAAGGGTTTTGAGGGACTAGTCGCAGGGACTTGTCCAGTTTGAATTCGTGGGACAAGTCGCAGGGACCAAAATTTGGTCCCTGCGACTAGATTTTTTGTCAAAAATGACCAGTTCACACGATGGGATTTGTCCCCGCGACTTGTTTCAGGGACTAGTCGCAGGGACTGGTCCCCTCGTGTGTGCCGACCTTAAAAATCCACCAATCCGTAGAATATATCCTCAAAATCCGAAAACCGAGCAATGTTTTAAGCCAAATCCGTCCATCCGCGAACCTACTCACCCCCCTCAGATATCATTTCATGTATAAACGTAAGTAAAAATACAGTATGACAAGATCAAAGGAAGTCGAAGATGTTTGACCCAGCTTTCGGAACTTTATATCCTTGTTGGCTTTAAGGCCCTGGCAAACGAGAACCCATAGTTGCGGACACATTGTTGCCAACACAAATGTTTCCCCGTTTGCCCGCTCGCGCAACATTTGTTGCGGACACAAAGTTTGTGTCCGGGACACAAAAAATGTTTCTGATTTTGTTCAAAAACCCTTTTTGTCCATAACAAATGTTTCCCAGTTTGCGCAGCAGGGAAACAATCATGAGCAACAATGTGTCCGCAACAATGTGTCCTCGTTTGCTGGAGCCTTTATGTACCAGTTGCTCCATTATCTCGGTTCTGTGACTAAAACACTGTAAAAAACAAATTAAATAAACTAGCATTACAAAGGGTGCGATACATCCGAGTGGACAAACAATGAAACCTTAACTGAAATTCTCTATGTTCATTGAGGATCAAAGTGAACCATGATAAAAGTGAATCTCTTCTCGCCTTGTCTTGCTTTTATGAAATTTTCAAGTATTTTACTAGAATGTGCCTGTAATCCTTTCCATGACAACTGACACACAGGGCCTCCTAGAAGGCTTCCTTGAAGGTTCCTGTGACGCAAAAGAGGCTCTTGGGGACGGGTGGTCAGCCTCCACCCAACTGATGTGTGTGACTGCAGACCACAGCACCGAGAACTACGTCCCCTCAGTACTCTTTTCGATCAGTGTGTGGGTTCTTTTACGCCCGCCTCAGCTCCTTCCAGTTCACGTGTGAAAGTAAAGGAGAAAGCGAACGCCTTAACGTCACTCCCAGTGATAGGGCGATCATCTAAACTAAGGCAGGTGTTTTCGCGACTCGGCCAATTTCAGCAACTTCTGAAAACACGCGTGATATTAATCCTTAATTTTACTCGGCCCCATGCAATTACCTATTGAAGCTTCCACAAGGGAAAGAAATACTCCAGCATGGTTTTCTAACGCGCTTTAATAGACTCAGGTTGTTACGATAACAGAGTATTGATGAAAGAAGATGTAGTAGACGGTTGTAGGCGGTTCTTGAAAGCGGTTAAAACTAAATCAGTACAACAAAGAAAAGAACGTTACCAAAGTAAACTAAAACGGTGTGGAAAACCCGGCAAACGCGACACTTACATTTGTTGGGTTAGTAGCTGGGTGAGAAAACTGCACTGAACTCGGTGATGTAGATTTAGATAACTGCGCTAAAGCGTAACTTCTCGACAGCGAAACGTGAAAAAGCACACTGAAAACGATTACATGGGCTTAAATACTAAAAACGAATATATTACAATAAATTACTTGACTGGCACGCTGAACTACATTCCACGCGCACAACGAACTAACGAACATTCTTGAAAAGAAAAAAGACAATAGTTACTAATGAGAAGGCGCTTAGTTCTTTACACCTATACTTATTGTTGTGCATATTGCAATGTTCCCCGTTTTCCTATGATCTTTTCCATCCTGCTGATGATTTCACCGTAACAATTGGCTATTTCCGAGTTCATGTCTGCCTCCTCTTCAAAGCGAGTCTATAAGCGAAGTTTTTGTGATGGTAATTAGTTATACTTTACATATGAATGAAAACTAATTTTCATAACAAAAGCTTTGCACTTAGACTCGCTTTGAAGAGGAGGCAGACATGAACTCCGAAATGGCCTATTGCCTCGTGGGATCCAATCAAGCCAGTACTGAATATTGCTCTAATATTCTCCTAAATGGTTTATCAAGTGCAACAAAAATAGACCCTGAATGCAGATTCACACAGCTTCAAAAGACCAATTTATTAAAATTAAAAACTCATTAAAAACTCAGGCATTCCATTTATAGTTCTCAAAATTTAATCACAAAATGTAGGCCAGACATTTAACAACATTATAACAATCAATAATTTCTCTAAAAAAACACAAAATTATAGCTTTACAAAGTCGAGAAACTTTCCAGTTGTTTGTTCGCCAGGTTTCAGAAAGGAGCCCCTGCTTACATCTGTAAAGTGTCCTATCTTTGTGAGAAACTGTGTGCCAGTTACAATTCGCAGAAACATTGTTGTACACAATTTAAACAGACAACAGAAAAAAGCTTTTACAAAAAATAGCACCTGAGCATAACTAGTTGGATTGAGATGGTAATCAAACCTTCAAGTTTTCAAGAACATTGATTAAAGGGGCTCTGCCATTGGGCTTTTGCTCATTTCCAGTGAAAGCTGCACAAAAAGTGCTACTTAATTAATGACTTTTACTCATGCCTAAACATTCCTAGAAATGTAGGAGAAAGATATTGATTTTTGCACGAAGTCATCCATGGCACATTTATTGGCCATGGCTTCAAGAATTTGAAAAATATAGCCTAAACTTTTCAAACTGCAATCCATTCTATCCTTGCCATCTGTAACAGAGGAACACAGTATTTAGTCTCAGTGCAGTAACAGTCTTATTTTTGGGGTTTCCCTGATTTAAAGACATCTTTTACCATTTTACAGCAGACAAATGTAGCAATGACAGAGCTCCTTTAAACATGTTTTCTAATGAGTAAAAATAACCTACAATAGATTAAGCACAGTTTTATTGTTACATCAGACACAACCATTTTGCCTGTCAAATGACATCCTCTCAGACTTACAAAAAAAATATGTTTCATGCCCAATTTTGATCATTTTCATCACAGGAATTGAAGTTCCATGAGGACGTAACCAATGGTACGACTACATTTACAGGTCACATGATCTAAAGGTAACTTGGCAAACAGTCTCTAGAAGCAGTAGTGTAGTATATACAAGTAGCCCAACTATGCTCGAGATTGCTATCATCACTTCTCTGGCTCATCCACTCCAGCTTGGTTCATCAGATCACCAATGTTTCTTTCTAGATCATCAATCCTGGTGCTCATGTCATCAAGTGAGACTGGTCAAGGACTTAATGTTAGTTGTTGGTCATTGTATATATAATGTTAGGTATCTATAGCTTAAATTATGGCCTTTGAAGTATAGGTAATAGTTATCTGTCAGCAAATTGTCAATGTAACCTCACCTTTGGCCTACGTTCAAACTGGTAGTAGACACTTCATTGACTAAAGCTTGCAGAGTAAGCTGCAATATGTTAAAGACTTGCATAGTGTGATGTAAAACTAGTATGCAAAAGGTAAACGCATAATTTCTAAAAACTAGAGATTGTATAATTATGATCTGAATCTTGTAAGGAACAAATCACAGCCTCTAATTTCCAGACAGACCCCAATAATGTGAAGAAACTGAAAAATCAACAGTATGCTACCATTGACATTTTGAAGAAACATTGTTCTAAGTAACTTACTACACAATCAAATACCTGTCCTTTCAAAACCGATAGAAGTGTGGGGTCTACCTCAAAACATTATTCAGCAACAATCAAGGTGAGGCCAAAGAATTTAAGCCCCATTCACACCAACTAAACATGTTTAATTAAACCAGATTTTAAAAAAATTAAAAAACAATAACGAAAAACTGAATGCAAGTTTTAACGAGGCATTCAAATGAACTTTAACATGTTCTCTAATTTGAATTAAATTTCCAATCGATAACAGCCAGTAAACAGCTTTTATGAAGAAATCAGTTTTTAAACCTTGTTTAACAAAACAGCTTTTAAACATGTTTAAGCATTGGTGTGAATGGGGCATAAGTTTTAATTCTTTGTTCAAGTGCCATCAGAGCTTCTTAAAATCCTAATATAAATGCTGAATTTTCACCTTATTTACTGCACTCAAAATGGCGATCATGGCTGAAAAATTTGATAGTAGGTCAGCCACATTACCTTGTGGAACAAGATAAGGGAGTTGTTATGATGAAGTTGTCTAAGCAGTAGAAGTAACAAGAAATGTAAACTCTCAGATGTTTACTTCCCCTTCGAGTAATCCTGTAGTCCAGACCTCTATTTTCATTGGTCCTTACGACCTGTAGCATCCTTTGTTATGAGGGCTAGGGGCATTGTTTGTGTTGTATTATCTATTGTTTCATTCTCCAATCGTAGACCGCATCTGGAGAGGTTAATTGAATTGCATGGCTGTTGTGAATAAACAAGATTAGAATGCATCTCAAAGCTGATACCATGTTTGAGACAATGGGTCTCTCCAAGCAAAGTTCTGAGGACAGGTGGCAAGAGGCTTTTTAGCTAGGGAAAGACTTGACTGGCAGCTAAAATATGACAATGATACCTTAACCATTACTGTCTGCAATGTTTTTTTAACCCTTTAACTCCTAAGGGGTCTCCCTTTGACGAGTAAAATCATCCAGTGTTAGCCAGAGTAAAATCTTCTGGCATTAGCCAGAGTAAAGTCACTCTTAGGAGGGAAAGGGTTAAGAAACAAGAAATCGTGAGAGCAACAAGAAAGGAAACACTGACTGAAGGACAGACATGTCAGATTGAGATGGTAACTGCTAAAAACAGATGCGCTTAAGTCATGTAGGCCTTTTTCATACCATTACAGTTGAACCTCGATTATCCGGACTATTCGATTATCCAGACTTTTTTCTCTGGTCCCAATTTTGTCATGAATATTAATTAGTTGTGATCTTGCAAAAAGCCAAATAATTTTTTCAAAAGACTGTTGAAACAGCATATTATCCTGTGCACTTTTCAAAATTCGCACGTGCAACGAGACAAAGAAATATTATAATGCATTCAGCTGATATATGCATACAGGCTGTGTAGATTTCACTATTAAAATGATGTTTTCTTTGCTGTATACCTTTTGTTTACATGTCTATCTCATTAATATTCATATTTTTGATTATCCGGACTCTCAATTATCCTGACTATTTACCGAGGTCCCAACAAGTCCAGATAATCGAGGTTCGACTGTACCACATTTGTACATGAAAGTGAAAAGCAGGTCAATCAATTACACTGTATCTATCTGAGTTCCCACATGTATGCAGGGTCCCTAATCCAGTACCTCTTCCACTCCCAAGGCTAATCAATAAGTGTTCTCACAACTAACATTATTAGCAATGTATGGCAGACAGCAAAGAGAATTAATATCGAGGTCATGGTGAAAGGTGTAGCAGGCTTTTCATGACAATTTTGAAAGAGAATTCATCACATATTATCATTAAATGGCTGGTCATATAAGAAGGATATTTCTTGTGATGATTTGATTTGACATCTGTTGAAACTTGTCTTGCTGTAAATAAAAGAACAAAACGTTCATGAGTTAGGAAAAACATGTATCGCAATAAACCCTTCGATTAAGTTTAAGCTCGAAAACAAAACGAATGGTTAATACGCAATACTAGCTTCAATTCGAACTTACCATTTGCTGCAATAACGTTTGAACCTGTTAAAGGAAAAAAGAGACAAAGAACGAAAGGCAAAGCAGAACAGATTTGTCATTTAACTCTAAAACGCATAGACAGCTAAACACATGAGTTTTAAGTTTACAATGACAAGATTGATCGGTTGATTTGACGCAGATCGCAAAAGAATTGATCAAGACGGGTTCTAAAGGATGGAGAGCTTGAAAAAAGGGGATCGCGGAAAGTTTAAAGATGCTAAAGCCCTAAAAACTATGTAGAATGTCGAATGGTACAAATCCAGTCAAATCCTGGACGCTCTGGGGGTCGCCTTCGTCGAATTTTACTTTGTTATCCGTGTCCGCCATTTTGATGTGTTTGATTGTTGTGTTGAGTCAAGAGACGCCAAGCGGAAAATTCTAGTCCCAGGCCTTCCTCGCTTATGACAGAATTAAAGATGGCGGTAGATAATGCATTTTAGTACCTCAAGTACACTGTACAAGGAGGAATGTCACAGCACCAAAAGCATCTTAGTTCATACTTGAAATCTAAACGGTCAGGTGCATCCACCTCGGAGATCTCAAAAGATCGGTAAGAGATACAGTGAGTGGAAGGACCTCTCATGTGCGTGCACCCACAACCCAGAAAAGGTGATGACAAAACACTGACCCCTAGTCCATGGACAACCCCGATGGACTAACGAAATGGACTACCCTAAAATGGACTACCCAGAAAATATAATTTAGAATGAGTGCAAGGAACTGCCATTTACATATACTTATACTGCACTCACCTTGTTTATTTTTCGTCCGATTCAGCCGCCATCTTCATCTCCATGGACTAGGGGGTCAGTGTTTTGTCCATCACCTCCCTTCGATACATTTGTTTTCTTTTTAAGACCTGAGGCATACCCCTGTACTCTTGAGGTTTTCTTTTTGAAAGAAGGGAGGTGATTTTTGATAATATGCTAGACAGATTGGGGTAGGGAGTGAGTGATGGGCGGTCCCTTCCACTGAACCAAAAAATATTTTGGGGGAACCAAACTTCGTTCCTTGTGAATGGCCCACAAATATTCGGAAATATATGGAAATATTCACGGGGAGCATTCACCTGGAAAACCTGGAAAATATTCATGGAACATATTCATAAACATGGAAATATTCCTCACAACCACTCCCTGCAAATAGTCTGTGTTCGGACCTTTACAGCTGTGACAGCTTGTGGGATGGAAGTTTGTGTCCCTCAGTTGTTTAACCTCTGAGGAATTTTAATATCAAGTATTCGGTTTGATTCTGCATTTGTTCTCAATTTGTGAACAGTCGCATGAATTTTTGTTGAAGGGCAAGTGTGGTTGCTTCAAAGCCTTCAACCAAAGTAGCTGGGAAAGCACAAGCTCTCACAAGAAAAAAAGCCTTGAACTTCAGCAGGTAGATATTTGCTTCCAATTCCCCGCTGAAGATCTTTAAAGATCGTAAAAGATAGTCAAAGATCTTCAAAGATCTTTAAAAAACGTGCCAAAGATCTTTCACGATGAAGATCTTTGAAAGATTTGTCAAAGATTTATTTTTTATTGTATTGTATTGTATTGTATTGTTTTTTTAAAGTTTTATTGTAGTTAAGCTTGATTAGTTTAAATGTGTCCCCCAATTAGTGCTAAGTGGCACTAGAATACACAGACACTATAATAAAGGTTATGTATGTATGTATGTATGTATCTTTAAAGGTCCTCAAGGATCTTTTCTGGACAATTACACTGTACATCAAAAATCTTCATAAGAATTCTGAAGATCCATGGGGATAATAATCTTTCAAGGATCTTAAAGGGATCTTAAGGTAGGATCCTAGAAAGATCTAATATCTAGGATCCTCAAGGACTTATCAGATGTTGATAGGATCTTGTCTAGATCCCTGCTCAAGATCGTGGCAAGATCCTTGAGGATACTGAAATAATATTTAAAGGATCTTACATGAATCTTGCAGGAATTTCTGAAAAGATCTTTACTCAGATCCTTGAAGATGCTAAGATGCCTGTCGTCCAAAGATCCTTAGTAAACAAGTCTTGAATCTTTATTATGTTATGGAGAAACTAACTGTACATGTAGGAGCCAAATTTAAATTACAAGAGATCCAAATATTTAAAGTATCACATATGCCATTATGCAAATTCTACCACAAAACAAAGGGCTGCATGAAAATGTGAAAGACTGGCAGTAAAAGTACACAACAGTTCACTTTTTGACAGCTTCACTTTCACTATTTTGTCGACAATTTTAAATGTCATGAAGATATTTGAGGATCCTTGAAGACACTATAATATTTCACCTAATGTTAATTCATTCAAAAATGAGGAAACACAAAAATACTTCCTTACTTACATGCACTATTGCAGGTACTAAATATTACTATAAATTTAAACAGTGCTTCCTATATTTTAAACTTAGGAATGGGTGGGGAGACTTTGAAGGATTTCAGTGCAATTACATTTGCTAAAAGTAGTGTTTGATGATAACACATGGTGTTTCATCATAGCTGTAAAACACTGCTAGCAAACTGTACCATTGTGTGCAAGACATTTTGGTGTAATCAGGTGTTCTGCTTAATCAACGTTAATTTGTTACTAATTTATGAATACTGGTTCATTATTTCTTGTAATAATTTATTTGATCCTTTGAACTTAGGGAGTGAGACACATAGTGATTATTTTTATTCATAGACAAGTACATGTACAATTCCCAATATACTAATAATTATTAATAATAAGTAGTAGTTGACAATAAATTACTGGTTGTTATGTACTATTGAAAGACTTCCAGATGAACTTCTGTTGAAGATATTTAAATACCTAAGTCCCTCAGAATTACTGGTTTGTGCTCAGGTGTGCCAGCAGTGGACCACAATCACTAAAGAAAGGTTAGATTTCATGTCATAGTAGAAATGTCATACCTTAAATTAAATTATCTAATGTGAAATTAATATTGTTTGGTCTTTCCTTGGTTCAGAGAGTTGACTACACTATATAATTTACAGAAACGTCATCGTTTTCAGTTCACTGAGACCATGGCATTACTTAAAATACTTGTCTGATAAACCTCATTATTTGTACTAACTGTTTTGTATAGCCCCGTTACCTGTTTAATACAAGCTGCATAATTTGTCATGTTACACCTTACTGATCTAATCACTTGTAATTAGAGACTATGACATATCAAGTGTGTTAATCTAGATCTAGTGCTCAGTCATCAGTAAAACCATTTGTTTATGCCATATTGATATCTGCTTTTTTTTTTCTCATTAAAAGCCCCCAAAATAGACTTTTGGACTAATAGCTAAAAATGCTATGCTTGTTCAGTGTTCCTACATAAAAGGGAATGCTGATTCAATCTTACTTGACTTGAAGTGCTTTCTCTGTATAATGTAAATCACACTGGTCAGCATTGAAACTGCAAGTGTACTAAAATGTAGCACAAATGTGTGCAACATATTTCACTGGCAAGTGTCTTGTCTTCATGTTTAAATAGCTCACTGTGGAAGCCACTGCTACCAAAACTTCCCAAACAAGTCAGAGATTCTTTAACCTTTGAGGAAACATTAGAGACAGGTTTTGACTGGAAAAGTGAGATCATACAAAGGTTTGTAATTGTGCATGTAAAATAATTCAAAAGTTTAATCCATCCATTCTTAATAATAAAAGGAATCATATTGTACCAGTCAGACAAAATTAATAATTATTACTTATTATAAATACAGTGGAACCCCCATTTTATGATATGGTATGGGAACCAGGCTTTTAGCCAGTCATTGGAAACTGGCTGTCCATGAGGCATGTTTTCCCATAAAAGTACAGTGTATTTATAAGAGATTAAGTGAATTTTCCTTGAATTTCTTCTACAGCCACCTGGCTAAAAGCCTGATGGGGACAGCAAAATCATATTGTTAAATAATGGGGATTGTAAGCAAACTCCCGATTTAACGACTTAGCAGGAAAGCAACTAATAATATTGTTATATTAGGATATGGTCAATATTAATTTTTCCAAGTGACACCTGAACGTATGCTACAGGACAAAGGATTATTGTAACTGAATAAAAGTTTGTTTAATTGCTACAATGTAGGTGTTTGTCACTCTTTTACACCAGGTATATGATATTAATTATACCATTCTAGCAAGCAAAACGTTATGCTTGGGTTGCTAGATTTCCATTGTTATACCAGTATGTATGGCACAGAATCCCGCTTTTAGTGTAACTTTTGACAGGACACAGAATGTTGATCATTAAATTGGGAATATTGTCAAATTGATGATCATAAAGTCAGGGTTCCATTCTAATAATGCTTTGTTGAAAATAGTGTCGTATTAACAAACATAAATCTTACTACTTTTTTAAGTCAACTGCTTTGTTTTGATCACAATATGTAGTAATTTAACTGTGGGCAGGTTACATTTCAGTCTATAGATTGTTATTTTCATAAAGAAATCCTTGTGGAGAGTTAAACAAAAATAAAATGAATAATCAATAATTTCCCAGTTTCCTGTAAATACATTCCACAGATGTGTAAAGGCAAGAAATAAGGAGATCTTGAGTTTGAAGAAACGGAAAAAGAAGTCACCATACACAGGCCTACCAAATGAAGAACCACAGGCTCTTAAACCTCACGTGTATGTTAAACCCAACTTTGCCTTTGATATTCCCTTTTTATTCTTGTTATTTGCTGTCAGTAATCTTTGTCTAAAATCAATAAAAAGTTAGGGGTATAAGTATCTTATAATTCACTATCACATGAAACAGTCACTGAATACAAATTGGTGTTTACATCATTTTAAAGAATAGATTTTATTTGGCCATCCATGTGTTCTCACTGATAATGCATGGGTGATGTTAACATGTGATACCATATGAACAAAGAAGTATGAGTTATGAGTTTTTTGAAACTGTTTTTTTTTTTTCGAAACTGGTTTTGTTTTATAAGCTGTTTCAAATTAATTTTTCTTTGGTTTAAAATTTTTCAAACCATGTGCAAAACATGTACAAATCCAAAATGTGAACACTTTGATTTAATTTTGACATTCCCATTGTGCAGCAACCAATCAGTAGTGACATGAAACCACAAACTATTTGCCGTTACTGTTTGTGGTTTAGTTTTCTCACGCATGATTGGCTTTTTACTTGAAACACAATAACATTCCATAAATATTTCTAGTGTTCACAGTTTTTGGATTTTCACAGTAATTTCCTTTGTCTTTGAGCCATCACTATAATCTGAGACAAAGAAAAAGAGGTGTTCAAGTGGTGAAACAACAGAATAGCCACAATTTGAATTTTGTTGTGCTTTGATATTGGGTAAATTTGTCATACATAATAAATTTTGTCAAAATCCATTGTTCCGATGTGAGATTCTCATTGGCTAGTTTGCAGGAAATTTTCCTGGGTGGCCTTGGTTGAAGTGGTTGTACTGTTTATAATTATATCTACATGACTGTATACATGTACTGACAGTCTAGGTGATGTTAGATGGAAGCTCTGTGTCACAGATACGTCTGGTAAGGAATACTGGGTAGATGCTGACAGTTCCAAACTCTTTGCTTCGTCACTATGTGTCCGTTGGTACTCCATTCAGTTGCCATCCCTTTCAAGACTAAAGATGCTTCAGGTTTTTTCTGTTTTACCTGTCTTCTATCGCAGAAACTGGACACCACACACCAATAGGTTAGTCTGTTATACTTATAAGTTATTTTAATTTGTGAACACCTCATTGCTGCACAGACAGTGAATTTGTCCAGTGTACACCTTTAGGTGCATTATTCATTTGTATCATTGCCAAGGCGTTGCTTTGTTTTGCCCTCCTTTCACTTAGGGGTCCAAAGATAATTAAAGTAACATCATACACATTTCTGTATTGTTTCAAATTCAAAATTTAGTGCGTGTACAAGATCCCTTATTCTTCAGCAAGACCTGCGACCAAAAGGTAAGCGTCCACTTCCTTCCCAGGAAGTTGTGAGGGTTCTAATTTGTAATTTTCAATTAAGAAAGAAATAAAGTCAACGCTGGTGGGATTTGCTCTGGGTTGATGACTGATACAAATCGACTGTTTGGCTGTAACCGTGTACTACCTCATTCAGAGTCCCTTTAGATTTTGTAGCATTTAAAAAACAAACCATGGGTTTTACAGTAATATAAAGGCCGTTTTTCAAATTTCCACAAAAGCCGCACCTAAAAATCTTATAGAGGTACTCCTCACCAACCCCCCCCCCCCATCCCTGTTTCCTACGTCGCGCAGGCGGATACATTCATTTTATGGTGCCGTGATAGTTAATTATTCCAAGTGAGTGTCGTGCTTGAAGGGCTCCTATTTTGTTGGTAGCATAAGTTGATGCTTGACCATGCTCACCTATAGTAACTTGGCAATTATTTATTGAAGGTGCTGCTCTGTCAAAAGCCAACGCCTGCATCAGCGCAAGTGATCTCATTACAGCGCATGTCATGTGTCCTTCCATTTTAGCAGCATGCTGGAGTGTATCTTGGAAAGTAAGTGACCCCCCCGGCTAAGCACAGGCCACCCAACCATCAAGGCAAAGGCTGTTGACTTATACGTAACGGTTGCTATAGTAGATGGAAATATAGGCGAAATTGGTGCGCGTTTTTGAGAGTGTTATTATTATAGTATAATCAAGCAAACCGCAAGTGTGTTTCTCTCTTGTGACCGTTTTGAAAGACACGAAGGTACTTGTTGTAAAGGCGCCCAGTGTCAATACGCGGGTAACTTTGGTGCGAGTGTTCCCATTCTTGTCTAAACTTAGGCGTTTTTTAATCCGCATAGTGCATCCTCTCATCTTTTTAACCGTCGACTTATCAGAACATACTTTCATTTCGGTATTACGAAGCGTAAGCAACGAGGGCGGCAACGGGAACGAGAACCGTCCTCTGCAAAACAACAACGCAAAATGACCAAATAATTTCGTGTTTTAGATATAGAACGTGGATGTATGACGGCAAATTTGTTTTTCCTTTCGCATGGCGGCAAAATCTTATTTCGTTTTCCTTACTTTGACGTCGTTCATAGAAACTTCGTTCCTGGGGAGTTCGCCAGCATTTTCCAAGTTAAACAAATTGGAATGATAACGAAAGAGTTACAAAAACGAGAAGTTATATTTTTAAATAACGTTCTCGTTGCCGTCGCTGTCGTAGTTGCGTAAGGTCTCTATTAGGGAATTTAAGAAACGAGGACGGTAACGGCAACGAGAACGTCATTTAAAAATATAACTTCTCGTTTTTGTAACTCTTTTGCAATCATTCCAATTTGTTAAACTTGGAAAATGCTGGCGAACTCTCCAGGAACTATCTTAGTATGAACGACGTCAAAAGAATGAAAAAGAAAGAAGATTTTGCCGTCATACGCTCACGTTCTCGAGAAAACCAAAAATTGGTCATTTCACGTTGTTGTTTTGCAGAGGACGTCAAAGAAATGTACTAAAATGTAAAACGCACGTGCATAGTATTGTTTTTGCTCATTAAGCCCATTGTTTTGTGGCGTTATCGTTGCCGTCACCGTCCTCGTTTCTTAAATTCCCTATTATATTGTCAGGACGGAGGAGAGCTGGCGTTCCTTACCCTGTGCCTTCATCAACACAACTTAACAGAGAGAATCCTGTTTGGCTCACATAACAGGTTTGTCCACTTTGTTCACTTTGTTTACGGCTCGTCCTTAACCATAACACATCGGACTTTTTATGACTGCTTCTTAACAGTACACTTCAAGTTCGCGTAAACCCACCCAAACCAGACAAGAAAGCCGGAAACATTGTCTTATATAAAACACAAACTTTTAAAACGCATACTAACAGAGGACATTTTTCTTTCCGTTTTCTTATGTTCACAGGAATGAAACCTTTTGTAACAGTTTGCGGGAAGTGCAAATTACTTTTGAAAAAATGAATAAGAAAAGAAAGAAAAAAAGAAAGGATTTAACCTTTTGGGAGGTCCGGCGCAAGAGGGAGTTTTCATCCTCGAGTGGCCTGCTATTAAAATCCTTACCATTTTAAAAAAAATGTTTATGAAGTTTACGAACAACTTCCTGTTTTTCTTTGCTTCTCCTAGAACTTTTGTTGCTCCGCGTCATCAACCAGTTTCTGACGACATAGACCCAACATATGGTAAGCACGGAACCATGGCGTCAAGTGTGAGTTTCTTAAGGACTGGAAATAAAGCAACCGAAGACTCACTTCGATCTATTATTTTTTTTTATGTTTTGGCAGGTCTGCATGGTTATTCCGCAACCATAGAACTAAGAAATCATGTAACTACTCTGTGGGGCCGACAGTATAGAGAGCTCTACCAGCGTAAGTTTAGGGAACTTCAGCAACGACGACGGCAATGGCACCGAGAACGCCACCAAACAATAGGCTTAGTAAGCAAAAACAATCGCTCTGCACGTGCGTTTTACATTTTGGTACATTTCTTTGCCGTCCTCTACAAAACAACAACGTGAAATGACCAAATTTTGGCAAGTTTTTCTTTCTTTTGCTTTGCTTTAACACCGTTCACAGTAATTTAGACCCTGGACAGTCCGCCAACATTTTTCATGTTAAACAAATTGAAATAATCGCGAAAAAGTTACAAAAACGAGAAGTTATATTTTGGAATGACGTTTTCGTTGCCGTCGGTCGCCGTCGTCGTTGCTTAAGTTCCCTAATGTCATAGAATATCAAGGGCGCTTTCCATTCAACCGCAAAAGTTGCCGGTTCAACATTTCACTGTCGAATGGAACAGTCGTCTTGGAGGGTGGTCACTACCGTTTTGCCATGTTCTCGGATTAGTGTCGTCCTCCCATTGTGACAAAGGCTGTGATTCAGCCACAGTAGGACCATCAGTTCCTCCTGAAATGAATATTAGTGTTCAAAATGCTTACAAACGACGGGAAAATACTCCCTCCTCAAAAATGGCAGAAAACGAGGATTTTTCATATCCTTTGGTCTAACCTTCTCTTATCATGGTTTGAGCGAAAGTTGAGAGACATTGACGCAAATTCACACACACTACACTGATAAACACTGGAGGTTACCATGTTGTCTTCTTCAAAGATGTTATGGTGCGTGGGGACTGGAGGAAAGTTAGAATCGGAAATGCAAACTTTTAGAAAATACCGAAATTTTCAATTTCATTGCATCTTGTAAATCAGTACAAATATATACACCAAACCAGTGGATTAGGTTTTTCGCGGCCTAAGATTGGCTAGTCATCAATATAGTGTTTTCTATTCATCGCTCTTATTTGGGTTTCGTACGTGAGTATTTGGGCCAGTAGGATGATTTTTCATGTTTGTTGGTTTTCAGCCGCGTTGTATCCCCGGACTTTTATCAGTTGATTTGGTATATATTATACTCAAACTGAACAATTATGCACCGTGGTGTCGGTGAACTGTGGAAGTTATTTTACGTGGCTCGGTAAATATCTAGAACTTACATGTACCATCTCTATTCGGTGAATGCTTGCTAAATTAGGCAGTTGTAGTTTTTGTTTTCATTGATTTTAAATTTTTACCTTTTTTTTTATTATTTACTATCTAATTGATTTTATATCTCTTGGATCTTTGAGAAGCGTTGCGCTATATAAGCTATGTATTATTATTATTATTATTATTATTTATTATATTTATTATTATATGAAACGGACGCCGGGTTAAAGTTAAACGAATCCCGCCATTTTCCACTCTTATAACTAACATGTTGTGTTTGTCTTTCTCCTGAGTACAGAGTATATAACAGATTCTTATGTCTGTCTTGGAGGGCGTGGCAGTGAACACGGCTTCTTTGAGAAAGAACTTTCACTTCCTTGGAAAACAGAACTTTTCAAAAATGTCCTGCCTGTAAGTTCTGTAAATATGGCAATAAAACTTTTTTGTCATTCAAATAAAAGATCGCCGCAGAGCAGACTAAGCCCTTGGTCTGGGAGATGCGCTTCGTTTTGCAAAATACTATGCTAGGCCGCATCAAGTGTTGACATCGGTATTTTTCCACTGTCTTTATGAAAGATTCTAATAAGCAATCTCCTAATAAGCGGATGCTACCTCAATTGTCCTACAATTTGTTTATCTCTCCTTTTTTCTTTGGGAAAATGTATGGGTCTAACCCTTTGCTTGAGATACGACATCTCGAGGAGAGGTAAACACAGAAAGAATGTTGTAAATGCAAGGCTGTGCTCTAAGAAAAGTAGTTGGGCGCCCAAACCTCTAAACCCTTGAAATCCAGGGCGTCCAGCATAAACGTTTGGTGCAAAAATATTTCCTGGTCGCCCAATGGCAAAAGTAAGTCGCCAGGGGCGACCGGGCGCCGCTAGAGCACAGCCCTGAAATGGCATTGACCAGATACAAAACCCTAAAAACGGGTGCTCTGGTCTCTTGGAAGAAGTAGTGTAAATGATTATTTTATAGTAACACTTTCTATCTCTGTGGGGAAAAAATGTTTGTTTTTTGGTCTGTGCAGGATGTATGTTTCTTAGATGTGACGGTGTTACATGAAGGAAAGGTTCCTTTCTGGTGCTTTAGGTGAGCTCATATTCTGGCTGAGTTTTTTGTTTGTCACTCGTTTCGTTGATCAGGCAGTATCGTGGTTCCAGCTGTCGAAAGCTTGATTAGGATAACCCAGGCATTGCATTAACTTTATTGTTTGGGGTCGTCCGTTTGGACACTTAAGCCTAGTTTTCTTATGTCGGGCGACTGTCCCAGACTAATAAAAACTGAACATCGTAGACATCCCCGATCGTCTGGGATGGTCGGAGACAATTCGAGAAAATCGGGAGCATTCCAGATTTCTGCGAAGGTCGGCGATAATTCCCGACATATGAAAACCGCCTCAAATTTGTACTGTCTGGGACTTCGGCGATAGTTTGGGACGTTACCAATCCTCTAAATTGCTTGGTCCTAGTCCGTCCGTCCCAAATAAAAATGGCGTCTGTCATCGTGGTCTGACGATTTTCCGATATCTTGGCACAAGTGAAAGCTAGGCTTAAGCGTTGAAAACCATTTTCAACAGGCGATTTAACTATTAATCCGTCATGGATTAAAGATAACCGGCTTTCAAACAACCGCGCTCAGAAAACAGTTTCATAAGTTTGTTTATTCAGTTTTATATAAAATGCCGTGTGGTGCTTGATGTACCTGCCTTAATTTCTTTTTTTCTCTAGCTCACCTGTAAGGATTTTCAGAAATACTGCCCGCGATGGTGAGTAGTTAATTAGCGCCGTTAAGTACCGCTCTGCCGTGGTTGTAAGTGTGGTTGTAAGGTGTACATAATTATTCCAAAACTTTGTGATTGGAAAAGGCTTTTTAGCCATCGATATGTTAACAGTTTTATTTGGGACGAAAAAAACAGATCACAGAGTTGTATTAATTTGGTCTTACTCACATGTTCTAGCCGTGCTTGCAAAGTTAAGGTAAGATAGCCTTTTAGTGCGGAAGTACTGAGAAAGGCGTCAAATGGCCCGAGCACTTCAAGATTGCCAATAAGATCCCCAAAAGCGCTCAACTTATATTCGACGCGCAACATATCTGAGGTTAAAATGAGTGTACAGACCAATCCATCGATAGCTGTGACGGCTTTGAACTGAAGCTTTAATGATGTGTGTGTTTTTCACTCCCGCAGAAAGGTCTATAAACTGCTTTTCTTCATAGCCGTTCGAATGGGAAAGAAATGACCCTAAGGATGTTTGACAATCGAAAAAGAGGACATTTGGAATCTCTGTTCGACTCTCGTGCGATTACTATTGGCAGCCGCTTTAATACTTGTGAATATTGCCAGCGAAAAACGTTGACAAAAAACTTATTTTCACCAGTTCTCCTGCAAAGGACTCAGAGAATGAAGTCCGCAACGTTTTTGCGAGTTGCTCACAGAAGCGTTTGATAATTTCTTTCTCAGGTGACTTTGTAGCTGAAGGCGAAAAGTTATTTACTGAGTTTAGCGATGAACATGGGACAATTAGACTTGATTTCCTGTCGGTGAGTTGTACCTTATTAGTTACCATTTGTTTTTGCCCATTTTCCTGTGAATTCTCGACCTTAAGTGTTCGTTTGTTACTGCGCACGCTTGAGGTTAAACAGAAGTACAACACGGCGCTGAACTCTGAGCATGCGCAATTCAAGAGGAAGTCCGTTATTATCGGACTCCCAGAACATTAGTCTCCAGAGCCGCTCGTTTCCTGACCTTTGATCGAGGAAAATAAGACTCTAGGTACGAAATTGAAAAAGAAGCCATCGCCGGCCTCTTATGATTATCTTATGATTAACCTCTATCTTGAGCCGGAGGAAACCTAATTTTTTATGAGCTCCGTGTTTTCTTTTTAGGTTTTTCTCGCCATTTCAACTTTCCGTCGTATTGTTTGTAAATATTAGCTACAGTAAAAACCCGCATAAAAGAACCTATGTTTTTCAGTTTCGGGCTGATGCTGTGGGTACTTAGTGAAAAATCAGCCTCAAGCTGATTCTTTTAGTTCTTAACATGTTCTGAAATTCTGTCTGAAAATTATACACTGTATTGCATTATTAATTGTCTCCATCCTCTCAAATCAACGGGACTGGTCATTAATTACAAGGGAGTTGCTGGCACAGATAAATGAGAGGTGCTTGAACCAAATAACCAACACAGCAACATAAAAATTACACTAAGAAATACGCTGGTATCCAGTATTTCCTTATATATATATAAGAACCAATTGAATTTATCAGGCTGAATTGGTTCTTATGTATATGGTGTTCTTTTTACCAAATTTCAGCCTGGAGGTGCTTAACCCACTTGTTCTTTTATGCGGGTTTTTACTGTACTTATTAACCGATAGTGAGGTCTGCCTTGCCGTATTGACCGAGCGATAACGAGGTTAAGGTGTGAGATTATCCCGTAAAGATCGAACGTTTGAGGTTAGTAAGCTGTTCAATATATAGCTTCAACGGCACCAACTCGTTGGTAAGTTAAGGCCCGGTTCCAACGTCGAACTTTTGAACGTTTGAGGTTAGTAAGCTGTTTAATATATGGCTTCAACGGCACCAACTCGTTGGTAAGTTAAGGCCCGGTTCAAACGTCGAACTTCACATGTGCCGAATCTAATGCAAATAAGAAAAATCTATTGTTTTCTCCCATTTGCATTAGAAACACAGCACATGTGAAGTTCGACGTTTGAACCGGGCCTAACTCTGTGCCTTCACTCCTAAAATATTCAAGCTCGTCAAGGTACTAGAACTCACTATGAGTGTGTTCGTCGTCTTTAGCCTCTGCCAACAATTTTAGGGGAAAAAAGCAATTTGCCTTTGAATTACATTTTGCTTTGTTTTCTTGCACAATTCGTAATCGGCCCGTGGGCATTACTGGAGAATGTCCTAGCACTTAGCCAATCAGAGCGCGCTACATATCGGCTTCAAGCAGCAACAAATACCAGTCACATAATATATAAACAATTAAGTCTCCATTTGGCGCGAAAATATACTCGAATATTTGTCCGCGAACATTATCTGTTCCAAGAAGCGAACAGTTTTCCGGGAGCGAAACTCGAGGAAAACTGTGAGCTCCGAGGAACTGATAATGTCCAAGGACAAATATCCGAGCATATTTTGAAAGCCAAATGGAGGCTATTGTCATTATTATTATTATTCAAATATTTTTCGCAACAATTATTTGGGGAATGTCACCGAATGTTCTCCGGTCCCATTTTTAGCTAGGGTGTATTCAGTCACGTGATGCATTTAGACCAATCTCGCATGAGCCAAAATATTTCACCATTATACCTTATCGTACTGTTTTGACACGCTTCGGCGGCATATCATGCGAGTTTGGTCGAGCCGTGGTTCGAGACCAAATTTTGCCCAAAATTCAGTAATATTTTTCCCAAAATCTCTGATCGGGATCGTGTTTAGCGATACACATCCTGGGTTCTGAATTATTGGGAGCGTCTTCCGAAATCTCCGGCGCCTTCGTAAGTCTTCGAACGTTTTCGGAAATCTTCGGATATGGCCGTTTCGTCTTCGAAAATCCTGATACTCCCAGGATAAAAATCTCACGCCTTCGAGTCTGGAAAAGTTGGCAGGTATAGAATAGCACGTTCATAGTGTAAATGTCACATGGAACCTTTAAATACTCGCTTCGGCAGTTAAAATGTTCAGTAGGAAGGACGTAAAGTTGACGTTAATGCTGACATTTTCAAAGTTTACAAAAAAACTTTCAGTTGCATTTTCAAATTTTTAGTACCTGTTGGTAAACTTGGTATAGTTGGCGAGCGCCCTCCACTTTAGTTTTGGCATGAAAGTTTTTTGCTCTTTAATTTTACGACCGGAAACCAGAATTTTTCGGAGTTCAATTAATTTCTTTATTTTGGAAATAAAAATCATTGTCACACATTTGTTAGTTACCCCTGACAAGTCGGAATTTAACCCCAGCTTCCGCTTTGGATTGTATCAGCCCTTGATAAGATCTGATTCTCTTACAAAGTCACAGAGCTTCCAAAAATACCTCTGCTCTGTTCAGATGCACCGTTTTTGAAAGTGTTCTCTTTCAATTCGTTGTAGGTGGAGGACGAACGAAAGACACTTGTTACGAACGTGGAGCTACAAGTGCTGAAGACCTTTGTTAATTCATGGTTTAATACCTCGTATTAAATCTCTGACACTGAAAAAAGCGGTGTATTCTCATCCAGGCAATCAGCACAACAGACTCAAACCGTAGAATGGCTCCGACAGTAGGGAATCCAAGTTTGAAAGTGCGGGACAAACAATTACGAAAATCTGCACTGAAAGTTTTCTATTACCTGTAACCTGAACAAAATTTCTTAACTCTGATTGGCTAAGAGCAGTACAAGTGTAACACCAGTGCAAACAGGGCATCACTAGTACAATTGTTTTGTAAATCTAATTAAAAACGCTCTTCATATAGGCTCGCGCAATTTTGTTAGGCTTTCAAAAAAATTACTCCTGTTTATTTATTCCAATTTGCAATCGAAATCATGTGATAACCTACACTGTGTAATAAAATTTAATCTCAACTTAAAGTTGTCTTATCTACAATGCGATTGCCAGTTAGCACAACAACATAAATTTTAATCTTTTCATCACCTCCCTAAATATTTAATACTCGGAAGGTCTCTATTCTCCTCCTCTCCGCTTTTCTTAGCCACTGACACGAGAAACTAAGTTAATTTAAATTTGAATTTGCCCATTTTGTTTGCAAATAAAAAAGGGAAACCCTTTGCATTGACCTTTGATGACAATTATATAGCACAAATTACACCCCGTCGTTAGGTTGAGGTGCTGTCAGACTTGACACTCGAAACTTTAGTCATCTGTTTGCGTGCTTTGTAATTAAAGTTAGGCCATTAAATTCAAAGAAGTTGAAATAAAGAGTTTTACAGGTAATGAATCACCAATGAACTCCAGCTCTATCTTTGCCTGCATGGTTGATTGAGATCTTGTTTTCCTTTTTCTTTTCGTCTTTCGACATTAATATTTAACATGCATTTTTAATTAGTGATTCTTCACGATTAGGTTATGCTTTCTGCAGACAGTATCTTTTATTGCAAATGTTAAGTTTTAGTTTCTATTTTTGTCCTGTGTTAGGATGCCTTGACACGAGAAACGAAATGATCAAATTTAAAAGTGAATTTACCAATTTTGTTTGAAAAAACCATTGCTTTAACCTTGGACGATTAATTAACAAAATTACACCCCGTGGTTTTTAAGGCCATTAAATTCAAAGAAGTTGAAGTATAGAGTTTTGCATCTAATGAATGGTCAATAAACTCCAGCTTTGTTTTGCTTGGTTGAGTAAATTTTACGTTCCCTGGAAGCTTAATACTGTCTATTGGCTACGCCCCTGCAAACCATAAATTATTTCAGCTGCAATTAATTGTACAGCAAACAACAGACTGTACTCACTTCAGTTGACGACCGCACATTGCTCTCGGTTAAGTCTAGAATGATGATTTTGTTGCTTACCCTTTTGCAAGAGATTATTTGCTGCGCAACAGATTTCGCTACTGCTGAACAAAATTGGTTGTCAAGATCTTTCTATTTCGATACACGGCAAAGTAAGCGACTACCCGGTCGTGTTGTGAAATGTTTTATATCGCCCAGTTCAATGTCGTGTAGTCAGTCGTGTTTACGAAACTCCTGGTGTACTTCCACAAACTTTAAGAAGAGTTCCAAGCAGAGCGACAAAGGAATATGTGAACTGAACAAACACGATAGTGGTCTTGCCAACGGAGACAACAAGCTTGTTGATGAACCAGGTGTTACTTTCTCAATGGTCCTCAAGGTGGGTTTAAGATTTACCAATTGTGAATAAGTCAATATTTGAATGTTACTGCATTTAAAAATGAAATACCCTGTCACCTGAAAAAAGCGAATCGTCATATTTGTCTTTAGCCGTTCCAATCTCATATTCAAACATACCAGTCATCACAGTAATTTATTCATGCAGGGCTGTCTGATGACCAGTTGCCATAATGGGGGTTCCTGCTTGTTTGACAAGAAGAGGGAAACGTTTTCCTGTTCTTGCAAACTACCGTGGAGCGGAGACAAATGTGAAATATTTGGTAAGGTCGTTTCCTTGATTTAAGCTACAATCAAACAAAAAAAAATTAGTTGTTGTGTTAGCTTTATATGTATTGGGTGGCGCGAAACCCGATAGACTCAATAGCCACCCTGTTGATTCAGTTATCTTAAGGTGGCTAACATGTACGTCAGTTTCACGCACTCTTAAATTTTAATAGGTGATCATCAACACCTTGCCCTTGTAGTGGTGTCAGAGAAATGCTTAATCGGTGAACAATACCATAGCTTGAGGAAAACCCCTAAATTTAGCTCAAAAACAAATAAAACAATAACTCAAAAACGAGCACAGTAATCCTCAGCTTTTATCTTGATGTCAAGACTTCATATTTTTCCAAATTTTTAAACAAATAGTGGTCCGGAACAAATTTAAAAGACATCTTAATTTTTCGAAAATTTAAGGCGAACCCGCCGAACCGCTCCTATAAACTATAAAACCAAGTTGTATTTTATTTCCCGAAACAAAACTTATGGTCATCGAGCTCTCTTTTGAGAGCTCTCTTTATTGTCGCTTAAGGCTAAAATTGGGGTGTCTCTAACAGGTTATACCGTTGCAATCTATTCAATTTAAATGACGAGTTTTATGACTGGTCGACCCGCAATGATTTGGCATGTCTTTGGTATCACTTTAAGGTAATAACGTGTAAAGTTTGGTAGTACAAATGTAATGATTCACGAACTGGTAAAAGTACTTCAAACCAGTTAGAGCTATCGTGAGCTACCTTAATATAAGGCAACTTCATAGAGTTTCCCGAATGATATAGTCAGGTGCGCTTTCTCATGCATCCGGTACATTGAAAGTCACTTATCTCTTGCAATTGTTTTCTTTTTACCGATTTACTCAAAGGCCCAAATATGATCTGAGATGAAAAACCCTTTTCAAACCATCTCTGGTGAAAGTACAGGCCTTATGTTTTGATTTCCAGTACAGGGTTTTATCAATGTGGAATAATCAGACGAAGACTGATCCTCGCAGTTGAAAATGCAATTAGTTGGATGCAATTGCTAAAGAAGCCTGAAAAAAATTCATCACTACAACGGGGTTTGAACCCGTGAACTCGCGATACCTGTGCGACGCTCTAACCAACTGAGCTGTGAAGCCACTGACGTTGGGAGCAGGTCAATTGTAGGTTCACATGCACGTTCCCGTGATAGTGATGGATGTGAGTGGTGAATATGAAATGAATCATTTCCGCAGTTAATGAATTTGCCACTCACGATGTGGAATAAGCCGTTGAATGATTTATAGTTTCCTACTTCCTTCGCTTAAATCTGCCAAACGTTTCACAGTGCATAGAAGTAACGGAAGAAAAAGCGAAAAGAGGCAGAAGGGAGGTGGTTACGATCAGCTTTGCAAAGCAGCCCGTTGAGAGCATACCGTGGCTCGTACGCACTTGCATCTTGCAATACTCTCTCTAAGTTTTTTCCTTGAATCTACAGTTTCCAAAAATTGTGCTGAACTCTACAAAGCTGACAAGCGAATAAGTGGCGTTTATGCAATCGACCCGGACGGTATGGGTTTCTTTGATGTGTACTGTGACCAAACAACAGCCGGTGGGAAGTGGACAGTGTTCCAGAAGAGACTGGACGGCTCGGTTGATTTCTACAGAGGCTGGAACGACTACAAAAGAGGCTTTGGAAACCTGAGTGGTGAATTTTGGCTCGGATTGGACAGGATTCGTCGCCTGATAAAAAGCGGAAACACAGCTTACGCCGAGTACAGCTTGTTTGGTGTTGGTGATGAGGGAAGTAATTACGTTTTGAATCTTGGAACATACTCTGGTAGGTTCTGCTTTAACAACCAGATTTAGAATGTTATACTGGAAACTAAATCAAAAACTGATCAGCTTCCAGTGGCTTGAGGATGAACAGTTTCTATTACTCTAATCTCCTGAGTATTCAATGAAGGAAATAACCAGTTATTCTTATCGCCTAACGACAGAGAAGTAGCAGTCGACTCATTATGGTGGGACTACATCGCAACACAAACGATAATAACTGTTTAGCTTTTGTTCCTGTAGTCACGCCTTTAGCCGCCAACATCAGCAGCTGGATTCCCCATAATAAGGCCATATCTTCCTTATTCAAAGGTTGAGGGAATTAGTTTTGCTGAACATCACTAGATCATATTATTGTTTATCATTTTCCTCATTCAATATTAAATATAGTGGAGTTGAAATGAGAAATTAGCCGCTGCGTAGATTGACCATGAAGCCATGCCTATGACACAAAAAACGCTTAATCTGCTGATTTACAGAAATAAGGTTCTCACTTAAAAGGCGAAACTATTAAAGATACAAAAAAAAAAGACCTTTATTTACCCTCGGTAGTATATTTTAGCACAAAGGCTAGTGCATGGGACCAAGCAAATAATTATATTCAAATAAACTTAACATGATAAGAATCCAAACTGGCGGCAGGCAGACCAGTTGGCTATTTACAATTAGAATGACCGAGGAGTTGAACCAGGTACTTACCCAGAACAACACCAGTATTGCTCAGAGCGGGATTTGAATCCGAGTCACCGTTTATCCAGTGAATGCAACTTAAAAAGTTGCAACAACGTTTCGACACTCTTGCGTAGTGTAAAGGATCCTTGTTGCAGTGTTGAATCACCTCTGATACAGACACTTGGCAGGAGTGTCGAAACGCTGGGTCGTCTAGTGAACTTGTAACTTTTAAAGTTATACAGTTTGTTCATTCATTAATTTTTAAACCAGGCTAGCAACAAACCATGTTTGATTGTCCATCTCGTTGCAAATAATCTTCGAGGCAACTCTTGGACCCAGTGATAGAAATAGAGTAAACAGTTCCTTATTATCATAACAAATCTAAAAAAACTGTTCATTGTCTATTTAACTGAGTAAATTTTGATTCCTTGTCTCCCAGGAACTGCTGGTGACTCGCTTGCTGTCCATCGAGGCATGGCCTTCTCAACCAAAGATCGGGACAATGACATCCACCGTGCGAATAATTGTGCCACTCGGTACAATGGAGCCTGGTGGTACCGTGACTGTCATCAATCCAACCTGAACGGTCGCTATCTTCAGGGCGCTAACTCCCTTCATGCTCAAGGGGTGAACTGGGAAAGATGGAGGGGTTATGATTACTCAGTCAGGCGAGCAGAGATGAAAATCAAACCAGTTGATTCTTAAAAATGAAGCATATTCTTGTCGAAACGGTTTGCATAAAAATTTACCTGTGATATATCTATATAGCAGCAGTCTAAAAAAGCTCTGGATTGAATGACTAGATGATTCGATATCTTATGTCGAACTTACAAAAATTTACCGTTCCTGCACATGTGATATTTACTGTTTTATTGATATGCTGAGACGTGTACATCTGCCTCTTTTTCCTTTTCTTCTTGCTGTGAAAACAATGTAATTGTGAATTAATTTGGCATAAGGTTAGCCCATGCTTTCTGCAAACGGTTACAAATGTATAACAAAATTAGTTCATGTATTAAGAATCAACATTTTGCAGGAGCCAGTTATGTTTTGCGGTTTTGGGTTTTTTTTGTGCTGGCGGAAATCAATATCTACGGTTCAAGATGACTGAACTAATTTTAGAAACTAACTTTTGCGAATTTTTGTGTTAATCAAGCATTGTTCACTTACGATGAGCTAGTCAGTAGGCGTAAAATCTCAAGTTGCCGGTATAAAACTGGAAAGGTCTATTTAATTTATTGCATATTTCTGTAGCTATACTCGAGTTCCGCCTCTCACGGTGAGTGCGGGCTCATTTCACTAAAC
Organism: Galaxea fascicularis; assembly: GCA_948470475.1. NCBI lineage: Eukaryota > Metazoa > Cnidaria > Anthozoa > Scleractinia > Euphylliidae > Galaxea > Galaxea fascicularis. The sequence goes on from OX419339.1 coordinate 1,074,825, forward strand.
AACAGCTGGTAATCGAGCATAATATCACTGCTGGCTTTTTTTTATCAGTATTTAAACAATGGACAGTGTAAACTTCGCCCATTGATTGGTTTAGAAGAGTTTGTGATCGGATAGACGCATGAATGACGTCATGAGCTGCAAAAAGTCGACCCTATTCAGTACATGTAATTCAGGTCAGAAGAGGGATGAGAGAACATCTTTATAAGTGTGATGGCTTTTTTCCCTTTAATTTGAAGTAAGCCGCCAATCTTCTTGTACAGCGACGTCAATGCGTTGGCGAGCGTAGGATGTTACATTAACACTAACTGAGCTCAAGAAATAAGCTACCTAAATATGATGGGTCAAATATGTACGAATGCGTCACTGAGAAAATAACCAATTTTTCTTAAAACGCGCTGGTTCATAAGTTATTTAGTCACAGCTTAACATTTCCACTTCGCCATTTCGAATTTTGTCCAAGAGAGAATCACTTATGGAAATATGTGATGTTTCGTATCCCGGTGGCCTTTCCTTGCTTCTAAATGAAATATGCTATTACAATTCTTATAAGACTGGTCACGCAAGAAGGTGAAGCTTACCTTAAAAATAGCGAAATTCGTGTTCCAGAAATGGCGCGCGCATGCTGTGAGAAAAGAGGAAGCCCTTTTTATTTGATATATTGAAATTTTTCAATAACTCTCTCAAAACCCGAACAAAGATTAATATGGCGCGCGCATCCTGAAGTTAAAATAAGCCAGTTAAAAATAACCTTTTTTAAAAATAACCTTTTATGGCCCACGCAAGGGAAGATTTGATGACAAATGAACCGACAATAGAAATTTAAACCGGTGTCCCTATAATGAACAGTCTTACAGCTGTAAAAGTTCTTGTTGGGACATTGATTGAATCAAGTACTACTGCTATCCGTTCTTTAAAACTCTTGTCGCAAAATAAAAAAAAAATATGCCAGCCTTTTACTGTGGGCGGAATAGATCTCATCACCAAATCAAAACTTGGCACCATATATAACACTTCGAGACTGAAGTAGAAACAGCCTATGCAAAACCTGCATAACACTAGCGCAAACTGATACGGCGTCTGTCGGACTATATAAAACTGCCTATGAAACTTGTGCAAATAAATAATATGGAGATTCTCCTCACTGGAAAAACTTTGACTAAGTCAAGTAACTTTGCATAATACATAAAACAGAAAAAGTGTTCTTGGCACAGTTACATAAGACTGACTGATTGCAAAGTATAGAAGATCTAAACTTGTTTTAATTATCAAACTCGTCAACATACAAGTGTGCCCAAATATCGAACATTGCAAGCAATGTCAAACTTTTGCCTAAAATATAAGACTAGTCGAAGTGTTTATCACTCGAAACCAGATCAGAGAAACCTGTCACCACATATCCATCACCGACGTACATAAAACCTCTTACGAGAATCACAAAACTTGTCCCTATTTATAAAACTGTTGTCTTAGTATAAGCTTGACATAGTTGTGTGATCGGTCAGTGCGTCATAAGCGGGATGCAGGGGGACTCTGACGTGATGACGCAGTACTAATGGTAAACGTTTTAGCTCAGATATGCAGATATGCAGTGTTTATCCTGAAAGAAAAATAGTTTAATCATTTGTCGATTTTAGTTTTACTTTTTCATGCCCTGTCTCTCCTGTCACACTGTTTACTTATTTTTGTTTTTGAAACTTAATTTTTTCATGAAAGCAATAATGAACCACAAATGTGCTCATGAAGAGTATTTCTGTGCTCTGCAGTCGTAAAAAGCGTTGGGAGCTGTTTTTAGGCATTCCAAACGGCTAACTAGCATTAGTTTTCAATGTGTCGGGTGTTCTTATTGTTTAATATGTCTTTGTTAATATGCTTACTCAACAGACATTTTCAGACGTTTTGTTGAGTTTTATTCTAAAAATAATTGCAAGTGTGATGTACGCCCTGGACATAACTTATACGGGGAATATCAGTGTTGGCATGTAAGAACGCATAGCACGCATACGGACTAAGTACTGGCATGTATGCGGTGCGTATTCTTGATGGGCACGTGACGTCATAAAAACATAAAGCTACAAAGTAAACAGTTTCTTGAGTTTTTACCTTTATCACGTAAAAGACATATTGGAGCTCAGTAACTTGCTTTGTTTTTCGCAGCACGTGATATAACTGAGATACAGCTGAAGTACACCAGCATGGTGTCTACATACTAAACTATTTTATTTTCGGTAATATATACAGAGACTTTGACGTTGTTTACTGAAAATTCTTCTGCAATACGTCATTTTTTTCTGTCGATTTATTGAATGGTTGGTGATTTAAGAATACAGTTGTTTTTCCGTGTATGTGTGTATTGTGAATCCTGTCATAAGTACATACGAGCTGACTGATATAGCGTGGCACACCCTGGCATGTACTGATGTGTATGCAGAACCATACCATAGAAAATACAGCCAATCACAAGGCAGGAAAGCCGTGAATATTCGTCGGTATTCCACCACCCTTCCCATCATGCACCGCAGTGATTGAGTAGTGCTGTGTGGTTTCTTTGGCTTGGAATAAAATGGTCATGCAACGCTTTCTCGTGATATACCATGGAATAGCCCACTTATCACTTGTTCCCGGGCACACTAGCCTAAAGGCTCGTGTGTATACGACGGAAAATACAAATGACTCGCGGCATATTCCACGGTCCACTCGAAAGCATTGCATAACTAGTATTTCCTATCTGTATTCCTTGATTGACATGCGATAGAATCTTCAGTATTCTCCGAGTTTTCAATACACGAGCAAAACATTTACTGATTGTACTGTAACTAACTCCACTCTCATTGGTTTGTAACTAAGGCTCTGAAATGTCACTCGGTCTGTCATCTAGGTCTTGTTCTCAAACCTCAACGCAGTCAGTGGCAATAACAACTGTTGCACTAAAAGAGTAATTGAGTCCTCTTCTGTGGAGTTCAATTTAACTAGAGCCAATCCTCACGAAAACAGGAAATTCCCACCCATCAGTCACCTTGCGCAAACTTCACAACGAAACCACAAGTTGTTGTGATTAAAGAGCACCTACCTTTTAATCCTCTTAGTTGAACAAGAGCCAATTTCCAATGTTAATCGCTAAAAATAAAATAAAACAACTTTAAATTTTGTGGGTCGGTAGCAAACGCTAAAGAAGGTGTTGATGGACGCCCGAGATCTTAGTGCAAACAATGAATGAGCCTGCTCGTGTTTTGTTTTTCTTCGTATGAGGACGCCGGCCAAGTAATTGTGATAGCAAACCGGCCGAGGCCGAGGCCGAGGATGGATATATGTTTTGAACTTATTTTGAAAGGTTAGCTGATATTAGCTGATATCATATCCTAATATTGAGACTGTGATCCCTTGTAAGGGTATAGCCGTGAAATGAACTTTTCAAACCGGCAATGCAACTTGTTTTTTAAATAACCATTCATCTAAGAATGTCGGCAAGACATGAATAAAAACCAAGGTCTTTAAATACATTAAGCTGTTCTTTAAACAGTCCAGTCCCCGGCTATGATGAAAACAAATCATAATCAGTATTTAGAATCCTTTCGAAGCTTTCACGTTTCACGTATACATCAATGATCTTCCAAACGCCTCTAGATTAACACAGCCTTTGCTTTTTGCTGATGATACCAGTATTTTCTACTCTCATTCAGACTCAAACAGGTTACCGGCAATCTGTACTTAATGACGAGCTACGCGATTTGCTGTTTGGTTGAAATGTAATAAGCTCTCGGTTAATCTAAAAAAAAACAATTACATTATCTTTAATCTAGACAGAAGAAACTTAACTATAATTTCACCCTTTTCTTTGGAAATCAGTCCCTGAACCAATTCAACAAGACCAAATTCTTGTCTATGTTGATGAACACCTAACCTGGAAGTATTACATCAGCTTTATATGTTAACATATCTCTAAGTCTGTGGGTATCATATCCAGGTCTCGATTTTCCTTATCCTCAAAAAGAAAACTAACTTTGTAGTACGCGGTAATTTTTCCCTACATTACTTACTGTAACTCCACCTGGTCGTCCACATATGTGTCTAATCTAAATAGAATATTTTACTTGCAAAAGCGCGTTATGCGAGTCATTAGCAATTCAGATTATGAAGCACACTCCATTCCCTTATTTGCTAAATTGGGTATCTTAGACATTTTTCAAGTCAACTCATTTCAAGTAGCTAAATTTATGTTTTATTATCGTAATCAATTATTACCTCCAATGTTTCTTAATTTTTTTTTAACAAGTAGCGAAGTGCGCATGGCACTAGAACGGCCAACCGCTATCGATCGCATCCTTGTCGCACAAATCTTAAGCAATTTACAATCCTTTACGAAGGTCCCAAAATCTGGAACCCTCTAGTTTAGAACTCATTAGAAGTTACTTGCATTGTTTGTACTGTCAGTATTTAATAACCCCATGATATGACTTTTGATTCGCAACAGTGTACTTTGGACAACAAAGCAAAGAAACTATCATCGAACTGAACACGTACACGTGTAATCTGGTCTTAAGTGTTTCAGTTTGAATGTGTCTACCAAGTCTAACCCACGCACACGCTATTATCGTCATTAACCATACTGACCGGATCAGCCCGCACGTTTGGCTGCTTTTCCCTGAAACAATGACGCGAAGTTTCCTTTCCGTCCGGACTTTGAGATTAGGCAAAACGTCCGCCTACATAATTTTCAGCTTCAGCTTTTTTATTAAACTATTTGTCTACAAATGTTTTCAGTGCTGCGTTTTGTGATCAATTGGTCGTTATAGCAGCAACATGGCCAAGGTTATGCTGTTCAGACTTGTAACTAATTCCTACTTAGACTTTATCAACGGACTGTTGTGAAAACCGTGACATTCAAAGAATTTTTTGTAAATACAAATTTTCAGTGTTTCTTTACAATGTGGCTTCAGCGAGGTCGAAATTGCTTAAAAACGTTAAAGGTCAGGACATTCTTGCGGGTTATTGACGAAAGTTTTGTTTTATCAAACAAAACAAAAAGCTAGAACTCAATCGAATTTATACTTTATATTTTTTCTTACTTTCGGTTTGGGGGTGCGTTTCTCTACGAAAGAAACAAAAGTAATCATATGCGAAATTAACACCTGATTAAAGAAACTTAATAGCGATCTTGGATGATAATGTTGTTTTTGCTATCAGCCTTGTTACAAGTGAAGCGAATATACAGATACACTGGCTTTTTCATGCAAATATTACATTTTGTTTCCATGCCGCCTATTTTAATCGAGCAATTTGTTGGCCTTAATATTTAAAATCATTTCATTGCCATCAGCGAGGTGCTAATGTGTTTTTTTCGCTGTCCAACTTAATTATTTTCAATTTATTACAATGACTTTGAAAAAAAATACCCACGTATTTAGTCGTTATTTGCAATATACAAACAGCGTTTTCACATTTAGAAATGGAATTTTTTTCTGTTTTGAACCGCTGACGTCAAACGATCTGACCACACAGAGCGACTTAACAATATTGACCTTGTGGTGAGTGACAGAATAATTTTTTTTTTTTGAAACAAAGCACTGAATTTTCTCGAAGGGTTTAGTCGAGCAATCTTCTACAATCACTTTAACAATTTGTTCTTGGAGGCCACCGTTCTTTGAAATCCAAATAATCAACGCGCAGATGTAAACAAATTTCTTCCTAAAATAGAACTTTCTTTGTATTTATAATGAAATTTTATTCTTTGCCGAGGGCACACTTTAGGGTATTTTAACGGGAATAAAAGAAATACCCGAGATATCAATAAACCTCTTATTTGACGAGCCGGAAAGAAGCAACGGTTTGACGTCATTGCAGAGATGATTGACACACGTAAAGACGTGAATTGAAGTTCAACCATTGTGTGTATCTTCGCTCGTGACAGAAACATCGCAAATAAGCATAAACCAAGAAGGACAGACCTTCTCTATCTCGTTATCCAAGCAAGGAAGGCACGTTTCTCAACGTTTTCGGCATTTTCGTTGATTTTCTCAACGCCAGGGTTACTTGGCTAAATCTGGATAAAAATGATGGACAAGGTTTGATAACCTCTCAAAAATAGCATATGTTCATTGGATTGAGTTTCCCAGCAGCATTTCTGCTAAGTCACATCAACAAAGGTACTGACCTTTAATAACATTCAGAGTTGGACGCAGACGACGGAGAGCTGGCTGGCTGCAAAACACGACAAAAACAGAGAAAATCCCGATCCCTCAGATTGGAAAAATGGTTTCTGTTCTACCACAGTTGTCGCGAATACCTGAAAACGGTGTTCATTCAGTGATTTCACCTCCACAACGGAACAGTTTTCGTCCCAAGAAAAAACTGACAAGAGTTGTGAACGGGGTTAATAATCAGTACATATTAAGACAGTTTTCTATTCCGCCTCAACTCTTTTGGACGTCGAAAACGAATTCGACAAAACCGCACAATTTCACTATTCCAAGAATAGTCATAGACAAAGCAGAGGATGAACAGCTTTGGAATTGTGCAAACGCGCCGAGAAGACGTTTATCTGGTTATACAAGACCTGGACAGAACTGTAATACGAAGTTACTTCACCCTTCATACACGGCCTATGCGGCAGTGGCTGCGAATGACCCAGCTGCTCTTAAAAATATTATTTTATCGGGGACTGTAAATATTGATCAACTGAGCTCGAATGGAGCTTCGGCTCTGCATGAAGCTGCTTACGATGGAAAGGTTAGTTGTGTGATCGCTTTGCTTCAGTATGGGGCTGATGTAAATATTGAGGACGCCGAAGGATGGACACCGCTTCACGCCGCTGTTTGCGGTCAAAGTACACAGTGCACGGAACTTCTTATTCGACGCGGCGCGAATGTGAGAGCGAAAACTGACGATGGCCTTATGCCACTAGCAATTGCAATGCAGCAAAAGGATACAGAAATGATCAAACTGTTGACTTTATTTTCCAACCAGACAAGGATAACAGACAGACCAAAGCGTTCTTACAAGCAGGCAAAAGACTCTTTTGCTCCCATATTTGTTTAGCTCTGCAGTCGCGTGGGTTATCATTTTGCGAGTGGCTCCTCAAAATTAAATATGCGCTGTTGAGCCGGAACATTTTTAAAAGTGACAAAAATTCCGTTTGACGCACAAGCACTTCCTCAGCATTGCTTCAATTGTTTCCTTTACTGCCAGTAAATGGAAAAATAATGGTATTTGATGCATTAAAAATAGAAAAGCGTGAGTGTTTTAGCGGCGATAAAGTTGACCGTTGTACGTCACATGAGACTCCGCAATTTTCGCCGTCATGCCTTCTATTCGCGGTCACCTGACTGACCAGAGCTTGTTCAGAAAACTTTATAGTTGAGTGTGCTTTATTTATCTGCTTGCGCAGCTTTATCGTAAAAAACTCTAAAAATCACCTGAGTAAAATTTCAGAGTAAAAATTGAGAAAATAAAGGAATTATCAAGAGTAACTCCTGTTTATATTTAGATCTTCTGACTACGCTGTTGTGTGGGACGAAATATTTCTGTTGACACAAAACAGGAAATATATGCTTAGTTTTATTTACAGCTGCAAAAAATGTACTGTTATCAAAGAATATTTTCGTATTTTGAAAAGCTGTTTCCAAGCAAAACAAAGAAATGCGTTACTTAACGCATTTTCAAACTGTTTTTTTTTCCTATAACATGCATACTGGTTACTAAGTGTGGTGTTCAAAGTTTTGCCACTAGCCTTGCCCTTCGCGGGTGTTGCTATGTCACGTCTGGTATAATTCTCAGCTGAATTCCCCTGGAAAGGCAGCTTTTGTGCAGATTCTCTCTCTTGATAGTAATATATAACTTCCTATGTCAGCTAAGAGAATAAAATCAAATGAAGTATGATCTTCGCAGTTGTGAACGCAATTTGTGCAATTGCGTAAGAGAATTTAGTAAAATCTAACTAGTGGTCTATTATCAATGCTGCGTTCTGATTGGTTGAGCTACTGGTAGGCTATTTGTTATAGCCCACTAGTAGCGAAAAGCGCCGGCTTTGAAAACCAAAACAGTGCGGCTGAATCGCGTTTTGCTGAAGTTTCGGACAAGTATTTGAGCTCATTATTACATGAATCTATACCTTCGGCCTCATGGGCTATTGACTCAGAGCCCATTCGGGCTCGAGGAATAATTGTTAAATAGTACTCCATCAGAAATGATATCCCAAATAGATGATGTCTGAAAAGATATGGACTTTTTAATGAAGAGCGGATCAACTTGAATGTTTCGGTCTTGCTGCTCTTGTTTATATATTTCATCTCAAATGATACGATTTTCGATTTACTGTATTTAAAACAACAAGCGACCAACAAAAACCCTTTTTTCGCACCAGGCGAGCTATGCAAATGCAAATATCTTTTTAAAGCACTTTTCAAGGAGTGAGGACTTTTTAAGAACTCAACTTAAAGTATCGAGCTCTATTATCTTGAAGTAAACCAACGGAAATGAAATACAAACAAATAGAAATACACCGATCAGATGATATACCTTGAGCAAAACCTTGCAGCTGAACCAAATGATTGTCGTGACCATTCGCACGAAGTCACTATTGTACGTGTTGGTTCGGCGACTGACCCTCGACCTCGCAACATATTTTTAGTGCAAGATACTTTCCACGTGTTTCTGTGCAACGCCTGTTCGCCAAAAATAATAGTTATTGATATAAAAGCGCGATCAACTAAGCTATCTGAGTCAGTAACAGTCATTTGGGGCCCAAGGGGTGTAAAAGGTTATCAATTTAATAACGAAACTGCCACCAAATTGCTACTGGTGCACGTATGTTACTCCTAACAACATGCCTATGAATTGAGATTTTAAACACACAGCCGATTCAAGTATCAAGTAACCAAACGTTTTCAGGTCAAACTGGAAAAAACGATCATTGGTGATAAACAGGGGTCACATCATATCATGTAAACTCACGTTCTTTTGAACAACAAATCAGCAGGCAAGAGGTTCAGTTAACACAGATCATTGATTATTGCTTGATATTATTCAGTTGGGTATCAGAGTTTCAACTGATAATTAAAAACCAATACAAATTTGTTTTTAAAGGAGAAGACAAAACTGTAAAAGTGTGCTCAGCTTGGAAACCGTTTCGCCTCTGTCTCTATTGGCTCCAAAAACCCACTCACTCGATTTGATTTTATGGCATATAACTCACAAGGCTGACTAAAGATGACTCAGTTAAAACTGCGGTTACATTGAGATTCTGTGGGTGGCATATTATTGTTCCTTGCTGCACCATATTCTAGATTCCTCAACTTTCTCGCAGGTATAATGTTTTTACGATCGTGCCATTCCGTGCTATGGAAGTGCGTTTCTCGAAACCCCCGAAATTTCGGGTGCCATAATTTCCTACGTATCTTAAAAAGGGAAACGTTTCCAGGCATGAAATAAATTTTGCAACAAAGTTTCTCTTTCGTATCTTGAAATCATAGTAAAAGAAAAACTTTTCAGTAGAAGCGAATCGCAGTTTTAGAAATGGCTTTCCAGGCCCGAAACGTTGTCGGGACTTTCGAGAAACGGGCCCCTGATTACAACAAGAACCGAAGAAGACGGAGAATAGTGAATGATCAGCATCTCGGACAAAATTCACGGTTGCCTGATTCGTAAAGCATTCCGTTTCAAGGCCAACTGAAATGAAATGTTGCCAAGTCTGTCCAGTAATTAATGCACAGATAATTAAAAAGACATCAAGAAGAAACATTCGTACGTTGACCTGCAAAATTTCACCTTTGTAAACAAACTAGCTGTTATATTGCCCGAGGCTACGAATAGACCTTAATTATTGACAATATCTGACCAACTAACAATATCCAACAAGGGTCTTGCGTTATCACTGATAATTAACCCTTCCTTTGAAACAATAACGTAAATACTAGATCGTTGAAGAAAACAAAACAGCCCTGAACTGTTCAAAATGGGACGTGCGCCTCCCGAGATAACTTGCGCAACTCCCTCATCTCAAAGCTGCCTTACTTGAATCAGTCTTTGTTATGGCTCACAGATAAGGTGCGTTGAAAAATATACGTATAACGCTAACGCCTTCCTTCACACAAAACGTTTTGGGTTTCCGAACTAAAGATTCTGTGAGTGAAATTTTAAGCATTCTTCGTGTTCACACCAATTTATTGAAATTTACCTTGTTTGTCATGACCTTACTTCCATTGCGGAAAGGACATGAATGTGATTGGCTTTGTTTTTGTTTCCCGGAGACTCACCCTCAAGCTCATTTTACCGAATAAAGCGTATACAACCTATTTACCCTTAACTATTTACCCTATCAAGTCATTCATGCGCTTGCGCAATGAGTGCGTTGTTATGGTACTTCGTAGAATGATGTCACTACTCGGAAGGCGCCGGTAGGATTTCGGATTGTAAAATACACAATCCGTCGAAGTGATAATTAAGAATTGGTATCCAGGCTTACGAGCTTCATTCGCCGAGAGAACTTTTGCATCATCCCTTTGAGTTCACAAATCCCGGTATTTGTTTACTTAATTGGCTCATGGCGGCAAGTTTGATTTAACTATGACGATAACTCTAGATCTTTTCGGTACAAGAGTTCAATCGTTTCAAAACAACAATTTTAGCAATGCTTTGAAAAACTCCATCACCACTTTGGAGTTGCCAGCAACTCACGTGTGCAGTTGGCAAGTGACCCTGAAGTTAAATGAAAAATTAATTAAAATCTGAATAACATTGAGATGTGTGACACAAAATGCATTTATTGATTGATGAACGCACGGTAAAATTTCAATGACAGACTGCAATGCAATGGACTACGTGCTTTAACTCAAAACGATCTTCAATTTTGGTATGGTCCTTTCAACTTTCACACGGAATATTCGTATCCACACAACTTCATCTGTATCAAATTGACCTTATGTCGTGTCGCGACGACTTTGAATCCGAAACGGACCCTACAAACGCGCGACTGATTATGATAATCGGGCGGGAAGGGGGAGGGGGAGGGAGGGCCATGTTGCAGCTTTCGTGAGGTCTTGCGTGATTGGCTTGCAACCCTTCAGGTGAACGGCAAAATAACAAACAACAGAAACAATAGGCCGTAGCCCTAAAACAACACGATCTCTACCAATGAAATTTAGAGCTTACGGGAGCTGCAAGTGCACATTAAGCAGTTGCGTTACGCTGGAAATAGTTAAAATTGTGCGCGAGGAAGAAGCGCGCGAGGAGGAGTGCACGTTCCTGTTCTTTGTTCCGTTACGCACGCAACGCTCCTCCACATTAGTCAAAGGCACAAAGGCACTTGGATGAGTTTCGAAAGTTCTGACGAACTTTCGATTTCAATGTTGGTGTTAGAGAAATATTTCTTCCACAAGTATGATGGCATTTATTTACAATTTCCATAATTTTTCATTCATGACAGCGGTGCTTGGAATGATTTAAAAGCACCAATGCAAGCACTAAGTAAATAAATGGTCTCGCAGAACACCAGACACGTTTATGAAACACTAAAACCTTCCTCAATCAAGTGTGTGGATTTAATGACAAGAGTACTGTGCAGAGGAATTACTCAATGCCATTCACTGAAATAATTCAATGTTTATGATTCTAGGGATGCATGCTCCACACACTGTAATGTAGTTGTGCAGGTTGTCCGGTGCAATTTCCCCTGCTCCGCAAGTCTCACAGCCCAGGACTGCAACCGTGATGTGCAGCGTGTTTCACAATCGTTCAGTGAGATATAAGACGAACGGAGCCCGGCGATTTGGTCTCAGTAACGCAATACCGCCTTTAAAATACTGCCACTTCGCGAAAAAGGTTTCTTCTCTGGACAGAGTTTATCCAGAAGCTTGTGAAATATTACAGCTACGTTAAGATTAAACCTGGCCGATGTCGCGAGCCATATGCAGTTCCACTTGGACTCCAAGAAATCAGATGAGCTGATTTTATAGCCATTCGTATTGAAAAAAATTGGCTCGGATAAGTTAGGAAGGTCGGCTTTATTGGACACAATAATGACAGGAATCCCTTGATTGTTATCGCGTCCATAACGCTTGATTTCCTCCATGTACCTCTCAAGCTTTGCAAAGGATTCGGGTCTGTCTAAAGAATACACCAAAACCGCAGCATCGGCTTTTTGGATCGCTACTTTTCTCATGGCTGGAAATTCGTATGTTCCTGACGTATCAATGATATGAAGCTCGTAATCTTTACCTCTGTGAGCCATCTGCGTCACGAGGAAATCTTCCACTGTTGGTATATGTTCTTGCGTGTAGCTTCCATCTACAAGACCTCGAACAATCGAGCTTTTCCCCACCCCAGAATCTCCGAAAACAGCTATAGTAAAAGTCATCAAACTTTCAACTTCGTCGGAAAAGCCAGCTTTCTCCAAACCAATTTTCTTCTTTCGTAATAAACGCCGTATGTTTGTCGTTTGTTTTTGGGGACTGGACCGACTGTCATGGCGCCCACACACGCCTTTTAACACTTGCCAAAGAAATGGTTTTTCTACGCCTAAACCCTCCTCGATAGAACATGACGAATAGTGCAACGAATGTATAAGAACGGTTTCGAGCGTTATCAACAGAACAAATAGCGTCGTCGAGGACAAATGGGCAGGAAACGTTCGAAAAGGGGCTCCAGTTCATCAACTACTGAAGAAGGAATGGCCGCTGATACTGATACGCTTTATAACGAACTGAAGGACTCGATTGAATGCCTAAAGACACTCGTCACAGAAGGTCTTGCCGACATACGCAATGACCTAGACAAATTACGACAAGAATTTAAATCAGATATAAAGGCAGTAAATTCTACGGTGAAAGATCTCGAACAGAGTCTAAATTTTACCCAAAGCGACATCGACTCCTTAAAGAAACAATTCAAGGCTGAATCAGAAGAACGAATCTCGGAAATGGAGCTGTTAAGAAAGAAGGTGACGGCCTTGGAACAGAGCCTAAAAGAGGAAGTAGAGAGGAACACAAATTTAGAACAGTATACCAGACGGGAGAATTTAAGATTTAAAAACATCAAGGAAAGCCAAGACGAAGATTGCGAAAAAGTTGTACACGACATCATCGAAAGGGACCTTGGCATTGACACCTCCGGAATCAGATTCCACGCAGTACATCGTGTTGGCAAGAGAGACGGCAGTAGGTGCAGACCTATCATAGTAAGATTTGTCTGTAGAATGGATCGAGACCAGGTTTGGTCCAAAAGAGGTAAGCTTAAAAAATCCAAAGTCCACACAGATGCGTACATCACTGAAGATTACGCAAGAGCCATTCAAAAGGAACGGGAAATTTTAATCAAAGCTATGATGAAGGCTCGCAACGAACATAATTTACCCGAGGCTAAAGTCAAAGGTCGATTTCTATACATCAATAATGAACGATTTAATTTCGAAAATGTACCGGAATATCTTAAGTAATCAGCACTCTTAGCTCTTCCACATGTATTTCTTGAAATATCCTTTCATTCATGAGGCCTTTTATTATCACATCATCCCTGTACCATACAATCTGCAAAATACCCACTCTCCTTTATTTATTTTATTTATTTTGTTATTACTATTATTACTTTTTACTGATCTTTTTCCTTTAACTCCCGTAAATTTCAATAAACGTCCAAATTGCCTCCAGATATATATGCAAATTCGAATTTTCTAAGGCGCAGGAAAACCCTTTCAGTTGGGAATGAACACCTATAAATACCTTCGGGACTATACCCCACTAAGAGATTTTTATGTACAACTGTGTATGTGTTACGTATTTATTGTTGACCAGTGTGAAAGTTTTTCCCTATGTTATTACCTGTTACTTTTATGCATGTTTTTTAATTCACAAATATCTTGGCCTCTTAATTACGCCACTAAACTACATAGCTGCTCTCTTGACACTCTCCTCAAAGGAACTCTAACACCTTCCTTGCACCATGCGCCCTGAAGATATGGTAATTTGCTCCCTAAATGTCAGAGGTCTTTCAAACAACACCAAACGAAGAGAAACTTTTCTATGGCTGAAGAAAAAAAAGTTTTCTATTTACTTTCTGCAAGAAGTGCACAGCACAAGTGAGTCCGAACCTTATTGGCGTTCTGAATGGGGATACTCAACCATTTTCACCACCTTTTCTAGCTCCAGAGCAGGCGTCGCCATACTGTTCAACAACAATTTCCAATTTCAAATTCAGAAGCAGATTACTGATCCCGAGGGAAGGTTTATTATTGCAGATATAGAAACAGAAGATAGAGTTATGACGCTTGTGAATGTTTACGCGCCTAACGAGGACAACCCGACCTTTTTTAAACACGTCAGTGAAAAGCTGTCGTCTTTTGAATGTGATTTTATAGTCTTTGGTGGCGATTTTAATTTGGTCTGCGATGTTTTCAAGGACAAAAAAGGGGGCATTGCTACAACACATGCTAAGTCAAGAGATGAGGTAGAGAGTATCAAAAAAAAGTTTGAATTGACTGATATTTGGCGCACCCTTAATCCTGACGCTGCGCGTTTTACATGGAGGAGGAAAAAGCCTGAGATTCATTGCCGCTTAGATTTTTTTCTTATCAGCGATTCTCTTTGCCCAGAGATTACTGGAGCCGAAATATTACCCGGTTATCGAACTGACCACTCAATGATTACAATTCTCATTACCACTGCTACCAATCCCAGAGGGCCAGGTTATTGGAAGTTAAATACACACCTCTTAACCGAAACGGAATATGTTTCCTTGATACGAAAAACTATCGCTAATGTGTCAAAGGACTATGAAGGTCAGAATGAAGTAGACGAGATTCTATTATGGGACGTTATCAAAATGGAAATTAGATCTGCTTCCATATGTTATGCTACATCAAAGAAACGGCGTCTTAAGCATAAAGAAAATCTGTTGGAAGAAGAGGTTTCAGTGCTCGAGAAAACACTTGACGACCGTCATATATCAGATAATGTTAGGGAATGTATACAGACTGAACTAAGAATGAAGAAACAACAAATAGAAGACATAATCGCCTATAAAACCCAAGGTGCTATTCTAAGATCAAAAGTGAGGTGGTATAATGAAGGCGAAAAGAACACAAAATATTTTCACAGTATGGAGAAACGACATTTTAACAGTAAAACTATTAGGAACCTTAAAATCGAAAATGACAAAAAGATTTCGACAGATTCTGAAATTTTAGATGAAGCTAAAAAGTATTATGAGTCCCTTTACATGTCTATTACAAACAGCGATGATGGCGACAATTGCGAAAATATTTTCTTCCCCGAGGTTAATGAAACAAAGTTAAGCTACAACCAGAAAGAATCTTGCGAAGGGCTTTTGTCAGAAAAAGAATGTTTTGAGAGTTTAAAAACAATGGAACCCGGTAAGTCCCCTGGTACTGATGGTATTCCAACAGAATTTTATAAAGTGTTTTGGGACGATCTGTCACCCTTTTTACTCGCCGCTTTAAATTCATCTTTTACTCAGGGACACCTTTCCATCTCACAACGCAGAGGGTTGATAACTTTAATACCGAAGAAAAACAAACCACTGCAACATCTAAAAAACTGGAGACCTATAAGCCTTTTGAACTGTGACTACAAAATCGCAACAAAAGCAATTGCAGCAAGAATGAAAAAAGTGCTACCTGATATAATTAACAATGATCAAACAGGCTTTCTCAAGGGTAGATCCATCAGTGAAAATGTTAGATTAATAGACAGCATAATAACCTACACAGAAACCCAGAATATCCCTGGCATTTTGCTCTTTATAGACTTCGAGAAAGCCTTCGATACTTTGGAATGGAACTTCATTGTAAGAACTCTTCGTTATTATAACTTTGGCGATTCCCTAATTACCTGGGTTAAGTTATTTTATACCGACATAAGCAGTTGCATACAAAATAATGGTTGGTCCTCCTTTTTTTTCAATCTTACCAGAGGCGTTAGACAAGGATGCCCTCTATCCCCATATCTTTTCATCTTATGTGTTGAAATACTAGGCAGTGCCATAAGAAACCATGATCAAATCAAAGGTATTCGTGTTTTAGGTACAGAATGCAAACTAAGTCAATACGCGGATGACACCACATTAATTCTAGACGGTTCAGATAACTCAGTGCACCAATCTTTTAACTTGTTAGATTCCTTTGCAGCTCTTTCTGGGTTAAGGGTTAATTATGAAAAAACAGAAGCTCTCTGGGTCGGCTCTTCACGCCTGCAAAGAAGGATAATCCCTGCCTTTCAACACATTGCATGGCCTGTTCACAAGGTTAAAGCTTTAGGGGTCTGGTTCTCTACAATCAAAGGGGAATCTCTGATACTTAATTATGAAGAAAAAAAGGAAAAAATTTCTAAAATAATCGAAAATTGGCAGTTCAGAAGATTAACCCTTCTTGGGAAAATAACGGTCATTAAGAGCTTGCTCGCATCGCAGTTAGTCTACATTATGTCCCCTCTGCCTACGTCCCATCACCACCTTAAAGAAATAAGGAATGTCCTTTTCAATTTTTTATGGGATGGTAAACCCGATAAAATTAAAATATCAGAAATAATAAATGATTATGCAGAAGGTGGTCTTAAAATGTTGGACATTCAAAGCTTTAACCGAGCCCTTAAGGCCAAATGGATTCAAAAATACCTAGATCCTCAGAACAAAGGAAAATGGAAATTACTGTTAACTTTCTTCCTCAATACCCACAATATTGAACTTCTTTTGCACGGTAACCTCAATCCAGATGACGTTGTCTCTTTGGGGATTGAAGAACCCTTCACAAAAGAATTAATCGAAACTTGGTCTTGTCTTAATTTCAAAAAACAACTCTCAAACTTTGGTGAGACTCCAATCTGGTACAACTCTCTTATACGCATCAACAATAAGCCCATTTACTATCGGAGCTGGTTTTCGGCAGGTATTTCCCTCGTAAGTCACCTCCTGGGAGAGGATTCACTTTTTTTGGAGTTCGATACTTTCAAGAAAAAATTCGGAATGAAATCCCATTTTCTCCAGTATTACGGCGTAACTTGTGCAATCTCGAATCTGAAACGCAAAAATTATTGTCCGCCAACGAGAGGTGTTACTTCTGACACCAAAAGCCTTTTGGCCTCACGAGAGTTCTGTAAGTTAGCTTATAGAATGTTTCTAACACAAAGTACCTCTGCCCCATGCAAAAGTCAGGGAAAATGGCTTGCAGACTGTAAAGCTCTTGGTTTCGACACGATAGACTGGAGTAAGTCGTACACGGTGGCCTTTCTATGCACCAATGAATCTAAATTACGAATCTTTCAGTTTAAACTTCTACACAGAAAGTTAGCAACCAACTGTTTCCTTTTCAAAATTGGGATTGTTGCAAATGACCAGTGCACTTTCTGTGAAGCAAGCTCAGAAACTCTCCTACACCTTTTTTGGGACTGTCCTGTTGTTAAATCTTTCTGGAATGAAATTGGTACCTGGATGAGAAACAGCTCTTGCTTCCCAAATCAAGACTTCTCCTTTCTCTCTTGCATAGGCTTCGTGAACGATACTACAAACTTGCTTTTTCACCATGCACTTTTAATTGCGAGATATCACATTTATTATTCGAAAACAATGTCCTTTCATCCATCACGAGAATTGTTTTTTCAAATTATGTTAAATTGCCTCGACTATGAAAGACGTTATGCTGTCAAAACTGGGTCATTGACAAATTTCAATGTGAAATGGGGAGCTTTTATTCGGGAAAATAACCTCTAGTTTCCTTCTCCTTTGACGAGAGTTTCGGAGAGCAGCAATTAGAAAATTACAATTAATACTACAGTTTTCCAAATACTAGAGAAATATAATTATTCCTTTGCACACTTGATGGACATTGAATCCGTAACCGTATGTGCGTATATGTTAGTACTAGTGTAAACTTTATTATTTATTTATTTTTTTCTTTTTGCAATAGTATGTAAGCCTCCTGTAAGTAATGTAAGTAAGTAACATGTGGTATGTAGGTATGGTATGCTAGTATCGTAATGTAAGTTGTAATATGTCGTAATGTAAGTATCATGTAAATATTATGTAAGTTATATATTAAATAAAATTTAAAAAATGATAAAAAAAAAAAAAAAAAAAAACTTTTGAATCTATCGGATAATTGTTGCTAATTAATATTTAAATTCAACCTCGTTCCCAGGGTCCACTCCTTCCCGAAGGAGAGGACCCTGGGAACAAGGTTGATTTAAATTAATTATACTTCAAACAGGCTTGCCCTTCAAACACGCTTTCCTGTCTGTAAAACTGAGTAGACTGTTTTGTAAAAGAGTCCGATTTCAATAAGCAGCTATTCTTGGTTTATTTAAACAATAAAAATAACACCTTTCGTAAAAAAAAAAAAAAAAAAAAAAAATGTTTGTCGGTGATTGACACATTTTAAGCCAACAATTTTGATTAAAAAATAAAAACATGAAAAACCTTGCTATAGCAACGTAAATTGTCGGACTCGCCACAGAGTTGCTATGCTGAGACCTCTGTCTTTTCGAAACAGGCTGCAGTACATTGTACAAACAGATCTGGTAAACATTTGATCAGTATAGTTTTTACTATATCAACCGAACCACTAACCTTTCTTGTGCCTGTCTTAATTTCACTTGTTTGTTGCTTTCTTTACATGATCATTAATACGATGTTTTCTTGTAAGGAATAACTTTCAAGCTCTATCACTAAGACTAGTTGGTAACCAATACTTTAGCTGGTGTGGAGATTCGACTGCTGATGAGAGAAATGTAACTTAAATTAAGTGTTTAACGAATAGGACTAATAAACGTCTTTTTCTGGCTTTGTTTTAGTTTTAGTTGTTTGCGTGTCCCTTTTGCTGTTTCGTTTGACCCATTTTACTTTGTTAGCCAAAACAGATCATTGTAGCCAACAATTTAATCGATCATTTTAGGGCTTCATTGTTTAAAATCTGCCATCAAAGCTTTGACCAGGTACGCTTGAGTTCATCCATTCTGAGAACGTTAGAGGTGTTCCTGAGGTCATTTCTAGACGGAGCCTTCTACTTATTTTTATGAGTCATTACCTGCCTGCATGCCCCTCACCTCTCGATGGTAACAATATAAGAGAGCATCACATGATCTTCTTATTTTGTTCGTATTGTTTATTTTTTTTTTTAAGCTTGTCTTTCTAGGAGTTTTTTCTACAAAGGGTAAATTATATTTTTCTACGCAGCGCAAGTGGTGATGTAACGTACTACTAATTAAAGTCGCGCATTTGAAGGAGGTAAAACGTCTATGTGGATCTTAATCTAGCTCGAGTAACGTTACCAATCATATTCACATAGAAGAACTCGATGACTGCGATAATCCAGGGAACTTGCAAACATTATTAACGAGGCGTTTCTAGATCCACTCGAAGAATATCGTCTGAAACAGCCGCTGACCAAGTTCCCTATCCCCGCTGACTCGTTAAAGCTGTCTGAGGTATCTGAGCTGAGGAAAATGAAGCTGCTGTCCACACTGATACCCTCCAAGGCGGGCGGCCCAGATGAGATACCAAACTGGCTTCTCAAAGATTATGCAGAGCTGTTGGCTTTCCCAGTCTGTAAAATAATTAACACCTCTTTCAAAAAACAGCGTCTCCCGAAGATCTGGAAGTTCGCCGATGTCTCACCATTGCCCAAAGTGATACCTGTTGAAGACTTAAAGAAATAACTAAAACAGACTTCTCTTACTCCCTGTTTATCAAAAGTGGCGGAAGAGTGCGTCGTAGCCGACTACGTTAAAGCTGCTGTCCTTAAAATCCTCGACCCAAGCCAGTACGGTGCTGTCCCGAATTCTTCGACAACCCAGACGCTCATTCACATGTTACACCATGGGACCCAGGGATGTGACGGCAACGGAGCGACGGTGAGGATCACACTCTTCGATTATCAGAAAGCTTTTGATCTTATATAGATCATAGGATTCTTGTACAGAAGTAACGTAAATTAGACCTTCCTATAGAAATAACCAACTGGATTATTGATTTCTTAAGTGGTCGTTCCCAGAGAATCAAAGTCCGAGAGGGGTGTTACTCCGAGTTCGGTGCTGTCCCCTCCGGAGTCCCCTAGGGAACAAAACTAGGCCCATGGTTGTTTTTAGTGCTTATAAACGACTTAGAAATCAATAATGTAGGTAATATCTGTAAATAAGTGGACGATACAACCACATCTGAGATCGTTACAAAGGGAGCCGGTAGCAATTCTCAAAGGTAAAAATATGTCTCAAAAAAAATCATTGAACTATGATCACTCATACTGACCCGCTTTCATACATGCAGCTGTTGCCATAAGAGACGGGGTTTTCTATCATTTACCATACTGCATGATTTTCATTAGTTACATTTTGTACATATTGTCTATTCAGTTTTACTGTATCAAATGTTGCTAGGTTAAGAGCTGTTGGAAATCTACTGAATACAGTTCTAAAAGAATTTAAATCACTTTTTGAGTCGCCTCAATTTGAGTCCAGATAAGAGGCGTCTCAACCAAACACTGGTTTTTCTTTTAACTAACTTTTAAGCTTAAAATTGATTATCAGTATCATAACCTCAATCTTATTATCATTTTGTTTTCCCTGGCCTCTTGGGTTAAACTCTGGCAGAAAATACATCAAACGGGTCTTTAGCTTTTTTGTGGGAACCATTATTTTCAGATCGTTATAAGTTAACCCTTTCTTCCCTAAGAGTGACTTTATAGATTTTACTCTGTCTAACGCCAGACGATTTTACTCGTCAAAGGGAGACCCCTTAGGGGTTAAAGGGTTAAAACGTTCATCAGTTACGTGGTAATTAGGGACCTTTAGATTTGAGTACGAGTACGAGTAACAATTTCTAATTTCAAACCAGTCATGTCCCCTGATCCCTGGTTGCTTATCGGTAGATCAGGAGATTGTAGAAACAAGACTGATGTCACCAGCGATCATCTAAAGCACGCGAACAGGATTTGAAAAGTCGTACTCGTGCTCCGCCGATCTCGGACTCGTACTCAAATCTAAACGTCCCTAAATTGTGCTCTCGACTATGAGCACTCGAACCTCCCTCATATCACGGGTGAATTAAAGGAGGTAAATTCCTGCAAACCAGAGAAGCTAAATCTTGGTCGCCAGCTGCTCATGATCACTAGATTCAATATGTGTTTCAGACTTACTACGTCCTAGTTGCCCCAGGCCAAAGTTTGTGTCATTTTTTTTTCTGGCAAATTGTGTTACTGGCTCTTACTGACAAACAGACAGAACTTTATTTTACGTGGCACTCCACTTAGCTAAAAGCTACTTTACAGGAAGCCTACAAATAAACAGATAAATTACAAAACAAAAAGAAAGATAAAATTTAGAACAATCTAAAAATTTAAGAATCTAAAATTCCTAAGAAATCTAATTATTTATGTATTAGTACATGTATAATTACAAATTACAAATTACAATTTTAAAAAACTACGTAACTACAATAATAACAATTTTAGAATACTACATGACGAATACTTCTTAAAAATTCCCTTAATTGTGCCGGCCATGGCGCGAATCGAATCCGGCAGCGCATTCCATGTCTTTGCAGCGAAGTACCGAAAAGACCTAAGACCATGCTTGGTGCTTCTTACTTTGGGCAATGAGAGCATATTCGTGCCCCTTAAGTTATATTTTGTGTCCTTTACCTTGAGTAGGTTTACAATTGGGGTCGGTGCCTTCTCCTGGAAGCAACTATATATTGTGATTAACATGTCGTGGATATGACGTCCCTTTAGTGTGCTATGCAAACCGATCCAATTCAGCAATCTATCGTAAGAGCTTTTCTTGTCCTTATATACAAATCTAAGCGCACGTTCGTTTACTCTCTCCAATTTCTTGGTGTTCCTGGCTCCACAATGGTGCCATATCTGGCTACGATAATCAAAATGCGGTAAAATAAAAGCACGATATAGTGCTTCCTTGGTTTTACAAGGCAGAACATTCTTAAGCCTATTTAAGGCATTAACTCATGTTGTCCTCCTACCTTTCGACAGATAGATGCGATATGAGAATCGAATTTCAACTTATATTATTATCTAATGTTACGCCTAGTAGCTGTATCTCGCTGGAAACAGGTAAGGGGTTTTCTTCGCATTTTATATCGAAATCGTGAGCCGTGTTTCCCAGCACCAGAGCCTGAAATTTATCCGGATTTGCTATCATGCCATTTTGTTGAAACCACTGTATGGTGTTAGTCAGGTCTAGATTTATACCCTCTTCCACGGCTTGGGGATCCTGATGCGATAGATGGAGCTTAGTGTCATCTGCGTAGCTTATCAGCCTACAATCTCTAATAGCAAATGTAAGATCATTCATGAAAATATTAAACAATAGTGGTCCAAGTAAGGACCCCTGTGGCACTCCTGCCGACACACCCATCCAGGTGGAGAAGGTATGGCCCAATGTAACTCGTTGATATCGGCATGATAAGTAACTTCGTAAGAGTGCCACTGAATTGTCGCTCACACCATAAAACTTTAACTTCTCGAGAAGCAGCTTGTGTGGAAGGCAGTCAAAAACCTTGCTACGATCGATCGCTACCGCTCCGATGACCTTACGCTTGTCAAGTTCCGCTCTCCAGTCTTCCGTTAAAGTTAAAAGTGCCGCCCGGCAACCATGGAATTTCCTATATGCAATTTTTTATATGCAAATTTTCTATATGCAAACGCATTACTTATTACCAATAATGCATTACTTAATGCATACTTAATGCATCACTTATTACCAATATCCTGGCGTAAGATTTGCTTCATGAAGCTCCCTTTTTTCCTTGGAAGGTTCTTCTCGGGGCTTAGCTTATCCAGAAGTTTGTGAAATATCGTTTCCACGTTGAGATTAAACTTGGCGGAAGTAGCTAGCCACAAGCATTTCCACTTTCCTTCCAAATGAACACAAGCACTGATCTTCAGTCCATACGAGTTGTAGAATGTTGGCTCGCATAAGTTAGGGAGGTCGGATTTATTAGAGACAATAATAACAGGTATCTTCCGGAGCCTGTCATCGCAGCACCTCGTGATTTCTTCCATGTACCTGTCCAGCTTTGTAAACGAATACGGTTTGTCTAGTGAATAAACCAAGACGACCGCGTCAGCTTTTTCCATAGCTATTCTTCTCATTGCGGGAAACTCGTACGTCCCCGACGTGTCGATTATGTGCAACTCGTAGGCTTTGTTTCTATGAGACATCTGTTTGATATAAAACTCCTCAACTGTGGGTTCATGTTCCGTAATGTACTCATCACTGACAAGTAACCGAACTATGGAGCTTTTTCCCACTCCAGAATCCCCGAAAACAGCAATGGTGAACTTCTTGAAATATACAGCTGGTTCTCCTTCTTCGGGAGCGTTAAGCATTCCGGTTGTAGTAAGCGCTTTCTGAGCGCAAATGTTGTCAGTACTTAAAAACCCTATTGTAGTAACATTAGCTAACAGCGAGGTTGTGTTACTAAACTAGTTACCGACAGCCTATAGGTTAAATAAATACTGAAAATCCATCCGCAAGTAACGTTAGACAGCCGATGATAAGTATGGGTTCCAGTTAGGAACAGGTCAACAGTTTGAATGAATGAGAGGGGTTGTTTATATCTATTCCGAACGTTTATTATACGCTGTGGCTATAATGTTAATGAAAAATAAATAAAAATATGCAGTCCAACCCACTTAAAAATAGGCTTAATCTTTTGGGGGTTTTTTTCGTAACCACGATTCTCTGTTTTCGTGAACTTAAAACCCTACGCCTCGCCCAAGATTATTTAGGTCAGGCATTAGAGCAATTCCTTCCATTCCTAAACATAAGTCTGAAGTGATGCCTCAGTTCAGAGGTAGTCACACTTCGCCATCCGTCAAAAGGAGGTCCAGTCGGAACTTCTTCCGATGACGGAATCCGAGGTCACCCGAGTCGCCTTCGTGTTGTTGGTTTAAAATTAGCTTTGTGCGAGCCCGTCGCCTAACAAACCGTTGTAGAAACGTTATAAATCTATTTGTAACCAAAGAATACGTCTAATCTGAAGAAAAAATTGTGTTTCTCTTGGCTGGGAACTAAACTTTAACAAGATCTCGGAAACCTCCCTTTCATGGATGGCTGATTACAACTACAACGGCGCGACATCGCTTGGCAATCCCTCAAAAGGAGGTTGTCAAAGAACCGGAAATTGAAAGATTCAAAGGGCAAACAAACAGTCAAAACCGCTATGTATATTCAAAACAATTTTAATAGCTGAATAAAAGTCATTCCTTGAGATCCGAAAGACTTTTCCTTAGGAAACCCGTGCTCTGTTCTTTTCAGTAATTCACATTATTTTGAAGATGATTTCGTTCTGCAGTCTTTACAATACAATTTTCCCAGGTCTTTGAATATAATAAAATAATACGTCTAATCTGAAGAAATTGAAAGGTCGGTTATGGGTGATTGAATTCCCACGACAAAGGGCCCAAACAAGGATCCCCCAAACAAAGCCGGGAAACTGGCGGGAAATTCGTCTTGTGGTTGTTCGCCGGGGTTATTCGCTTCCCAATTTCAAAGCAAGCAGGTATATGCGAGTAATATTATCAGCCACGCTGTGTCTGGACTCATTGAGAGATTTCGTAGGACACTAGGATGGCAAAGGAATCTAGATTAAAAGCAGTAAGTTCATTGTTTGAAGAGAAACTGACAGAGAGGTCGGGTCTTGTGAAGGATGTCAAAGCCGCAGAGTCAATTCTCAGAGAGTTTGAAACAACAACCACTACGAGATACGCTTGTTTCAAAGCAAACAAAGGACTTGGGAATACAGGTAAGGGGCTTCCTATTGTCTTCATGATAACGTGCAACTTCTGATGTGGCAAAGGCAAGGGGATCTTGCGCTCCTTGAATACAAAATCCGAGGAATATAGAAATATAGCGCTCCACGATAAGACTGATAAACATGCGTATATTTATATGTACGTTGATAAATCGGGCCAACTCAGGCTTCAAATTCTTATACAGCAGAATGTAATTGTTTAAGTAAAATATAAATTATTTTTTTAAATAATTATGTTGACTCCGACAAGGGAAATAAGACGTATCTGTACTTACTGACAATAATGTGAGGTAGGAGTTGGGTGGTTGATTTCACAAGTCCGAGTAAACTGCAGGATCAGGTTTATGGTAATAAGGTCGATTGGGTCAAAATGTAGTAAAATGCTTCTACATAGATTTTCTGTCTCAGCATGGTGTGGACAGACACGTGAGAGAGATAAAAAGAAATCACACGGTTAGATTATTTGTCATATCAATAATCCAGTTTCCTGTTATTGAACTTCCTTTTTTTTTTCTTTTTTTTTTTTTTTTTTGGGGGGGGGGGGGGTGGGAAAGGCCGGGACAACAAAATTAAAACGAAAATGGAGCCCAATATCAATGACGTTGAATCCCCCGTAAGGAACCATCTCATACGTGTGGGCAATGTTTGTACATGAAAACCGTTGATAACCGTAACTACAATAACTTTAATTGTGTGATTTCATATGATTTCATAAGGATACGTGATTGTGCGAAAAACTGTCTTTGTTTGTATTGCATGTACAAATAAAACCTGTGGGTGCTGGTGATCAGATAACTAAGTGACGTCGAAATCATGATTAGTTCCTGTTCGGAGGCCAATTTGCACCACCGAAAAAATATAGACATACAAATAAAGCCATTGATGCTGTTATGAAAGAGTCACTGTAGCCGTAGAATCTGTTCAATTCAACCAACTATGATGCAACAGATAGTATACCCTTTAGTATTAAATTAGTTTAAGTCATGTTAGAATATATTCCTGATAATAAAACTGCAGGTTAAGTGGCCGAAAGGCAAATGCAAAATGTGTTCGGCATATATCCCACGGTTATATCTCCTTGCTTTGAAACTGGGAAGCGAACATTTCCCGCCAGCTTCCCGGCTTTGTTTGCCCTTTGTCGTGATTCAATCATCCATAACCGACCTTTCAATTTCCGGTTCTTTGACAACCTCCTTTTGAGGGATTGCCAAGCGATGTCGCGCCGTTGTAGTTGTAATCAGCCATCCATGAAAGGGAGGTTTCCGAGATCTTGTTAAAGTTTAGTTCCCAGCCAAGAGAAACACAATTTTTTCTTCAGATTAGACGTATTCTTTGGTTACAAATAGATTTATAACGTTTCTACAACGGTTTGTTGGGCGACGGGCTCGCACAAAGCTAATTTTAAACCAACAACACGAAGGCGACTCGGGTGACCTCGGATTCCGTCATCGGAAGAAGTTCCGACTGGACCTCCTTTTGACGGATGGCGAAGTGTGACTACCCAGTTCAGAGGCATAAACGCCAGCTGGACTACGTAAACGTCCATCAGGAATTGGCGGTGAAAAACGGAGGAAATCCTGCGAAACAAATATACGCTCTAGGCGCTAGCATTGCAAGACACAGCCTGTTCAGTTCAAAGATATCGTGGATGGAAAAAGGATAGCGTATTTTGAATCCGCACAACTTCAGGATTTTCATCTCCTGACGCTCCCAAAATCTGATCTCATTGTCACCGGATACTAAAGCCTTTACGGCTGTCGTTCACTCACACATAAAGGTTATGTTGAAGTCAAATCCTTCACTTAAATGATCATCTCAGACGGACAGCAAGAAATTCCTAAGAGAATTATTAGCCGGTAAAGGAGACTACAGATGGTCAAAATATCCCAGAAAAATGAGCCGCGGCATTCGGCCATCCGCTGCAGCCTTTGACAATAAACATAAGTAAAAAACAGATATGAAAATGCAAAATAAAACACAAAACGATTCCAGCTTCAGCAGAGAACGTTTTTATACACTTATCGTCTTGCTTTTGTTTAGTAACAAGACGTATTTTAATTATAAGCTCTTTCCTCCCCTCCGTATAAATGTATCAGGCACAATATTACTTTCGTCTTGATGTTGCTACCTCAGTTTACACATTCGGAGGGTGATTTCAGTATTTTACTCTGCTGCCCAATAGCTGATATACTTCGAGCGGTGGCCGATTTGTGTAATTAGTCACTTTCAACAGATAAACCATTATTGATAACCTTTGACCACATCCTACTTTTAAATTCATCCCTGGTGTTTAATTTACAGCCAACATAAATCCGTGGTTTGGAGGTCCAGGGGTTGATTGGGCCTCAGGCCACCTGCCGTGAAGACACCTTGATTTTGAAAATCCAACTGATATGACGGATGAACCCTGTGTGCGAGCTCTGTACTGGGGCATCACGCGAGATTTATTCCGGGGCAGAGCGAAAGTGGCTTTAAGCTGGAGCGAAAAGCGTGAGATGGAAGTACATTACCAAAAGAGATATCCAGTTTTCATTGTGACACACAATCTCATTTTGCCCCACATCCCTGACAAGCCTTAAAAGACTTTCGTGCGAAATTCCAGACCAAGACCGAGAATGAAATGTGAATTTTGGGGCAGACGATTAAGAGTGGGAGTACGTGCCCGCCCTCGACTTTATTCCGAACGTCGGTTGTTTCAGGTCTAACAGAACTTAGGCGTAGTTGACGTTTTGCCGTGCAGGTGTGAAAAACGTTTACGTACCTACAATCCGGAGCAGTGTCTTCTGTCCTCAGACAATACTTTAGAGTTGTCGTTTACTAAGGAATATACGGAGCACAAAAGTACCGAGCACTGATTGGCTGAGTGGATGTGGCAATGAATCCGTGAATTTTCTCAGAGAAAGCTCCAAGCCCTTTCAAATTCAAACCGTATCCTCCTAGTATTTGGATCGTATGTACAACCTGTGTACGGTCGCAAAATAGTGTTAAGTTTGTTGACATCCTGGTCTTGAACTCCTTCTATGAAACGATTCGCCAGATTCGCGCTAATAAGTCTCCCTGCCCGGTGAGTGTAATCAGCACAGCAACTGAATACATGCTATCTGTCCCGAAGGAAGTATTGATCAGTAATGAATGTTACGCAAAGTGCATTTGTTGGAAAAACGGAATTTGCCTAATCCGCGAGTGTATGTTGGCCCTATGTTGGCTCTTTATGCATATCCCGCAGTTGCAAGCAACTGCGACCATATGATGACGCACGTGACCAACACATTGCTGGAGGCCAGCTGTAAAACTTCATGACAGGAAGAAGCGTGGACGCCGGACTAAGACCCCGGATTCACGCCCCGCTCTAGCCGCTAAATGAAGTTTTCTTAGCAGTCACAAATCCTCGGCAACGGGTGAAAATACTGTAAATAGCCAGCGACATAGCAACTAGTGAGCGTGGAAAGATGTTGGTACAAATGTCTTCACACACCCTCAGTCACAGTTACATTTTTCTTTCACAAACTCATTAATAATTCATAACGCAAATACGAAAGAAATTAATAATGAGTGTCTACAAATCTGATATAGATGCGGCTACATTTTACAGCCGATTCTATCTGAAAAATAACAATAAACCCAACGATTATTCTACCACAAAAGTTTTTTAAGCTGTTCAAAAAACTCGCATTAGTGTTTTATCGGGTATAAAACCCCTCGGGCTACGTCTCGTGTTTTTAAACCCGATAAAAACGCTGCTGCTTGTTTTTCAAACATTACGTAAACATCAGTTTTATTCAATTCAGTCAAGTCAAGTCTGTTTCTGTTGGCAGGTCACACTTTCTCAAAAGCCTGTTCGAGATCTTCCTTGAGATCTTCAACGTTCTCCAAGCCCACGCTGAAAAGTAAAAGAAAAAACCGATTAGGAACCAAGGCTAAGCAATACATCTTCGCCTTGAATGTCTAATTAATTCAACATCGTATTTCAGAATCGGTTCACACGAAGTCTGTTTTGGATTCCATGAAACCTTACTGAGATCAAAAGGATTAAAAGCTAAAAACTGACAACATGTAAACGGGGCGCGATAGTAGTGGCAGAGCAAGAGAATATATAGCGGGGCTTGGGACGGCCGGTGGACCTTTTTGAAAAATCCTGGAAGAGGCTGAGGTGTTATTCGCTCTTGTCACACGGCGGCCATATTGTCCCGGGAGACCAAAAAAAGCTTTGTTTTACCACGCCAAGCCTCGCAGTCGAAACTGTGGGGGCGAGGCTTGGCGTGGTGAAACAAAGCTTTTTTGGTCTCCCGGGACAATATGGCCGCCGTGTGACAAGAGCGAATAACACCTCAGCCTCTTCCAGGATTTTTCAAAAATGGCGAATGAAGAAAATAGCCAGTATCACCTAATCTGAAAAAGAGCATGCGGCAGTAATAAGTGGGCCGTTTATTGTACAGCCTCTACTTACCTGAATCGAATAAGCGATTCCTTCAAGCCTCCCTCTTGCCTCTCAGATGATGAGATGTACTTTTCAGGGTGGGTCATAGCACCTGCTACCTCTATTAAACTCTGAACTCCACCCAAAGACACAGCAAGCTGAATCAACTTCACATTCTGAAATAAGGGACCGACCATTTAAAAAAAATGATGCGGAGCGGGGGAGGGGTGCTTGGGGATTTCCCGTTTGCATAATTTATTTCGCCCATTGCTTGTCTACGCTTTTATTTTGTAAGTGCATGGCTTTCTTTGCCTTCTTCTTTGCACGGATTTTGCCACCTTGCATGAATTTTTTTACCGCCTGATTTTCATACGACAACTTATCAACATACCGTAGCGATTGACAAATATCTGCGAGTATCATACAAGAATGCAAAGACAGCGGTCGAAACGTATAGCTAAAGTAACTACACAATGCGAAACGAAAACACGGTACACGAAGAGCTGCGAAAGGCCGGAATCGGAAGAAGAAAGCGACAGTTCTATCGCATCATTTCCCAGTCTCTCGTTACTGTTTTTTCAGTTCACAGTGTTTTCGCTGGCATGCCGCTGTTATGTCTGCGCCGTTGAGGAAGGCTACAGTTAGGTAGAAAAACAGCTTCATCACCTCCACGAGTCGAGAAGCTTCTTCTTTTCCACCTTTGACTTCAAATGACACCATTCCACTGAAGCCTGTCATTTGCTTCTTTGCGGTATGGTGGTGCGGATGTGACGGCAGCCCGGGGTAATACACCTTATCCACCTGTAAAAATAGCATAACACGAATCAGTCGTGTAACGGAACTGTAAGAAATATGGCCAATTATTTCCTTATCCAATCATAAGCCTTCGTGTACCTCACAAGGGCCATTTAGGATTTACTGGCGTCAAGGGTCAAACTCCCAGGCATAAAAATCACAGTTAACCAGCTCCCAAAACATCAACATGCAGTGAGGATCAAATGCAAGTGTAACAGTTCATCATGGTAACAGTACGGTAACTAGTTGCTTGTTCCCACGGAACTGTTCATTCGACTCTACTTGACTGGTTGCACCTCACAGTTTTATTCACATTACTGCAATAAAACACTGTAAGGACAAGGTGCAGTGTATTCCAACATCCGGAACACAATTCTTAAGGGTTGTAATCAGTTCTTTTTTTAAATCTGTCCACCTTTGCGTTCATAGCGATGCAATGTCTTTGTATTGCGCACCTTTGGATGAGCCTCTAAAAACTTGGCAATTTCCATGGCGTTTTTGTTGTGTCTTTCCATGCGAACATGAATGGTTTTCAGTCCACGATGCAGAAGGAAAGCCTCAAATGGGGACTAAAACAGGTACATAATAGGGTTAGTTGTGAAAGGAGGTGTAGCAAACAAACAGAATTCAAATTACTGTAAAAAGTGTGAAAATCAGTAAAATTCAAAAACAGACTTAGCAGAAATCATATTTACAAATGGTTATTCATTGCTCCGGGTTGGTTAATTAATAACCTTCAGTGTCACTTATGTCCAGAAATGCACCTAACTGGGACCTTGGCTACTTCATATTACACACAACTAATTGCAATTTCCATATGTCTTCATGTTTGACAGAATTGCCTGCTTTATGGTGAGGATTAGGGCTAGGAGACACTTTGTGATGTCTATCATAAAGAGCATGAATCTCATTAGCAGGCATTTCTGGACATATCTCTTCAGTGTAACTGCACAATTAAACATAAACTAAGTGAGTTATAATAATAAATTAATAAGTTAATTAACTTAATAATGAAAGAAAAATGTCAAAATATTTGTATACCAAGGATTAAAGAACTGTTAGTCAATGAATGACTACTCACAGTTATTTACATAACTGAGAAAGAAATTAAAGGTTGAAGAAATTCTTCTAAAGAACTTTCATGTACTGTATGTAACATAACATGCAACTACTTCACTTCGATTTCATTCACCTTCCATAGTCATGTACTATGAAGTGCTCATCTCCCAGTTTGCTTGTTAGCTCAGCTTTGACAGAGCACCGCAGTGGTATCAAACAATTCATGGGTTTGAATCCCGTTGAAGCCTGAATGAGTTGTGTACTTAACTGCAATGGCCTGTTCCCTATTAAACAGAGCTTGACAGATTTATACAACTAAAACTAAGCAGGCTGTTATACAACAAAATAATGATTTCAGGGTTCTAGGTGAGGTTGGTGCTTCATATGGGTTAACCTCATTGCGTCTTTCCCCAGATTACTATAACTATGAATTTAAGACAGGGTGTCAACAAGGAATTTCAATGGATCAAATTCTCACTGTGCCAACCAAATGAGTATAAATTTTGTTTTAATTATTTTGTCAGGTTGTGTAGCTGGTCTTTTGGGGTTCTTGACCTGAGAGCCCTCCTCCCCCCCCCCCCCCCCCTCTCATCTGAACACTGATTTTTCTTAATATATAATTCTACTGACAATGCCCAACTTTCTTCAAGATGTGCTGGAAAAAGAAAAGGTTTTAACATGAGGAATCTCCAAAAACAATCTGGGTCCCTACTTTGTGCTCTGCACCCTTGCCAGATCTCCATTATATGAAGTTCTGTATGCACCACTGAGATTAGTTATAAGGAGAATGATTACACCTGCTCCCAAAATCTTGCAAAAAGGGGTATTTCATCACATGATTATTCTTTCTGTCTGTCATTCTTCTGCTGCCAGCAACTTTCGCACAAACTCAAAAATAGGAAAAAGAATGCCTGATTGCAAGTTGGTGTAATGTTTCCTATCTTGTATGTTATTTATAATGTACAAGTTAGCACATTCATATGATTGACCTGTGCTACTACAGCATATTTGCTGAACATCTGCTTTAGTTCAGATGGTCGCATCATTGGGAAGTGACATTATAAAGTTGTCAGCCTTGTTTTCTTCACCTCCACATGAAAAACTGGAAGGGAACATAAAAGAACCCACACACTGATTGAAGAGAGTAGGGAACTTAGTTCCCAGTGTTTTGGTCTGCCCTCACACATCAGGGTTGAGTGGCAATGGGCTGATGCCAAGAGCCTCTGTTGGGTCACAGAAACCTCCCGGTTCCCGGTAAAACCCCTTAGGAGGCCCTGTGTGCCACTTGGCATAAAAAGGTTACACAAACTACAGCACATCTATCTCAGTTAATTCCAGGCAATCAATCTTAATAATGCACTGACTGTCACAACAAAGCAGATCCTGCACTTAATGCTAAAGAAATGTTTAT
Organism: Galaxea fascicularis; assembly: GCA_948470475.1. Lineage (NCBI taxonomy): Eukaryota > Metazoa > Cnidaria > Anthozoa > Scleractinia > Euphylliidae > Galaxea > Galaxea fascicularis. Next base: position 1,107,269 of record OX419339.1, read on the forward strand.
CATTATGCTTACCATACATCCTCCAAGAAACTTGCGCAGCTCATAACACTGACGAAAAAGTTGCTGTGATGACAGGATGAGAGAACCAGCTGTTATATCACTGTGGCCACCAATATATTTAGTGCTGCATAAGAACAAATAAAGCCAGTAAGATAACAACCTCATTACCAGGGTCCTCTCCTTCCCAGGAAGGAGAGGATCCTGGGAACTAAGATAATTCGTTCAGCAAATTTGCTAATACATTTACATGAATGATTGAATTAAATTAGGGAAATAATTTTATTAGTCTAACAAGATGCAATATCAAAACTAACCATATTTGCTGCTAAAAGTGCCCCACTTAATTTTCCACACTGCTGGTGTGAGTCAATAATTAAGTTTTATTTCTTTTTTTCTGAGAGGGGCTTCAAAGCTACTTGTATTTCAATTTGCAATGTTTTTTACTTCTCACTTGAAGAATTTTTTAATATGACTGAACTGAAGAGAAGTGTGTAGAAGGTAAACAATGTGTAGTATACTTTCCAGCATCATCTTTACATTACCAGCTGTGAATGACCACATTGATTCCATGCTGAATAGGTTTCTGATTAAATGGTGAAGCAAATGTGCTGTCGCACATGGTAATGAGGCCATGAAGTTTGCCAAGTTTGCCAAACTCATCCAGGTCTATCAAGGTCATAGTTGGGTTACAGGGTGTTTCACAAAACAGAACCTGGACAAGAATAATATTGTGATATTTGTACTTGTCATTCAATATCATATCACAAGTGCAACTAGAGACAAGTCATAACTTGTAGGACCTAACCCCCAAATGTTTTTAGTAAATAATTCTATTTAAATACTCCTCTGAAACAGTGTTTGTATTTGGTTGAATGTTCAATTTTATGTGCTCTGGTGAATTTCCAAAATCACTGTTTTGGTAACAAAAAATATTTAATTACTGCTCAGGGTTCAAAATGGTGGCCATCCCTGTAGCAGATAATCTTTGCTTTGAATGACAAACATACACCACGTACAGCTGTAGTGAGTCCCCAGGACTAAAAGATCACCTTGTTTTTTTTTTTAAAATCTCTTTTTTAAGTTTACTGATTCCCTTGATTTGCCTGCTTACAGGTGTAGATTAGCCTCACAGCTATCAGTGGGGCAAGCAGTATTGTATTTATAATGATTAATTGTTAACAAATTATTCTTATAAATATTTATTTATTTTATTTATTTATTTACAGTTATGGAAAGGCAAGTGATGTGAAGATAGTACCAGTAGTAGGGGAAGTAAAAAACATGTGGGTAGGCATAATGAAGGTGCTAACTGACAAAGATAAGTTTTAAAATGAGTTTCTTTAGTATTTGCTAAAATCCCCACTGCCTCCCCTTCCTGAAAACAAACCTTTGTATTTGGTTTCAGGGCTTCTTCATACTTGGTTGGATCTGATCCATCAACACATGTGAATTCCACTCCAAAGCGAGAAAGAGTGTTTCTCACAAAACAAAGAGTACCACAGTACACCATCTTTGGCATTATCTTTGGAAAAGAGATGTTGGCAAATTAAGTTAATTTAATGCCACTTAAATGTATTCCATCCATCCAATATTCATTTATAATAATAATAATTAATAATAACAATAAACAATAATTTATATAGTGCCTTTTATATTTGATATTCAAAAGCACCTTACAATATAAAACCAAACTGCAAAAACACGATAAACAGAACAATAACAAGTAAAAATAAATAAAAGTCAGTGTATTAAATGTCATAACTTTTTTAAACAAAAATGTATTTAAGTGTTCCTTAAAAATGTCAAAGGTCAGGGCCATTCTAATTGTCAATTTGGAATTCATTTGAATTAGTCAATAGGATTCTTTTGACAGCGATGCCCAGAGGACAAGAACAATAGAAACAAATGTGAAAGATGATTAACATACATGTAACTTTTCAATTTCCTTTGTTTTTGTCCTCTGGGCCTCATTATCAAGCTGAATTTTGATATTTCCAAAGTAGCCTATTCCCTCATTCATTCATTCACATCTCATTCATCTATTATCATTTTATTCAAACACTCCCATTTCTTCATAAATTTGACCTTTTTTTCTGAGTGATCGCAGATACAAGCCAGAAGTTCTACTGTTATACAGTTACATCTCCCATTTGACACCCAGTATTAAGAATCATCTTCAAAGTGCTTGAAAAAGACATCATTTCTGTTTCCAGTCTCAGACCAGGCCTTCCCTTGCATCATTCAGTTTTCCAAGGGTGAAGTATAGATGTCAAAGTCAGTGTTAAGGATTTTATTTAACCTGTTTAGTGATGTATGAAACAACTGTTAAGCTGGCCTAAATGACTGTTCATTAAGGTCAGTTGTTTTTGTTTTCGTTGGTTCATATAGAGATTTATGTTGTAATTTCATTGTTTTCCACAGCAGATACCATCATGAATGAAGTGAACTACTGTGGGAATAAATATTTGCCAGTCTTTAATAATTAAATTTTAGGTATGTCATTACAGTGCTATTTAGTCATTAATTAATAAAATTCAAGTATGATCTTTTTTTCTTTCCAGGGATACACCTACATCTTCATGATGATCGTGATTAGAATCTACAGCTGAAGCTTAATGGCACAATCCCACTAAATCTAATATTATTCTATTCTGAAGTGTTCCTATCACGTGCAAGCCTTATTTAAGTTTGCCTACTGTCTTACTATGTGATCCCCTGATTTGAGTACAGCCATCAAAGCAGTTGAAATTGCAGCCATTCCTGATGAAAACAACAATGCTCCCTGTCCTCCTTCCAAATTATTGAGTGTGTTACTTGCTGCTTGAGTGGTTGGGTTCTCCCAGCGACTATACAACCAGCCACTCTAAAGATAGAAATACACCCTGTGATGAAATGTTCAACATACAGCTAGTCCATCTGTGATTGGAGGTAGACTTTTCTCGACTGAACAATGACAAAAGCAACTTCACCTGGGCAAATTCATTTTTTTTTACAAGTGAAAGCAATTATAATAGTGTAATTATTTGGAGCTAGACCCAACCCTTACATCCACAATCATTTTCAAATAGGACAGCAACTCATGATACCACAAATAACCCAAACTTTCAATTGAAAATGGTACAGTAAAACAGTGGTTTTAAAAGTGCTATAACTCAGGATATATAATGTATCTACTCTGTATAACAAGTTAAAATAAATTTCCTATTTTCCTAACCCTAATTACGGTGTATTTGTGGATCATAAACAATTAGGTTTAGGAGACAAAAGAAAATTAAGAATCAAACTAGGTTGAAATCACTTAGACCTGAATTTCATTCATATCCCTCCAGAGGGTTTTTTCCACATAGCCCTATTATGTTCCACGATCTCATACTGGGAAAGTACATTGTTTTGTTTCTCTTTCATCCTTCCTTATCAGTGCAGAGGGGACATAAAAGAACCCACACTGCTGTTTAAAAAAGAATAGGGGATACAGACCTGGTGGTGTGGTGTATCGAAGGGGACTGTTACAGTGCCAAGAAAAAACCCCTACTTAATTAAGTCACACAAGAAAATACTTGCCAAATTTCCTACCCCCCAAAAAAGTCCTGGAATCGAAAATTTCCACCCCAAAAATATCCTTAGATCATCTCCGTTACTGAGTCAGCAAGTAGGTCTTCTGTGAGGCCAAGTTTCCGCCATCTTTCAAGGTACACAATTTGTCGTGAACTTGATTCAGCCTCAATGTATTTTTGAGTTTAGAGGGGGTCAGTAGGGGGCCAGGAGGGGCTCAGGTGACCCGGGGTCAGTGTTTTGTGAGAACCCCGAATGCCTACTGTATCAGACAGCAACCACGTTTTTTTTCCTTTGTCAACACTTGACATTTTTCTTATGGTTCATGTCTCACCTTTCCTGTGGCCAATTCCTCTGCATGAGCGACTGAAGTAACTTTGAAAGTCGACGAAGAAAAGATCGGAACATTGATAGGGTGGGCTTCTTCAACAGGAACCCATTCACTTCCGACAGCCATTGACTCAAAACTATTACACAAGGACTCTCTTTCCGCCATCCCGTTTCAATGTATTGTTCCACGTACTTACGCTAACGTACTTTGCTAGCTTCGCAGATTCGGCGAGGAAAAGAAAACTTGTGTGTTAAGCTAACGCTTATATCACCGCGGTCTTTCCCCTGTGATTCGCTCGCGCGCCGAACAAGCAGATCAGATATTTGGACTGTGGTGTGATGACGATGTCCGCCACGTTGTCAAATATACATACTGCCTGAATAAATTTACGATTTTTTTTCGCTTTCTACCCACGCCTCTTGCAAACAATTTCACACATCCATGCTATCAAGAACAATGGGGACAGCTTCCTGGGTCGAATATCATAAACGAGCCCACGCAGTCAAGCAACGAAGTCAGTGGCAACCTCATCCCCAGTACCTTCTCGTAATTCACAATGGCGATCAACTGGATGTTGAGTCTGATCATGTCGTTGGGATACTCGTTTACGATAAAAAGGTTTCGTTTTTAGGTGTAAATCTTTTTTTGTTCGTCTGTAGCTACTTTGGGTTTTGATTATGGCAACGTGGCCTGATGCGAATAAGAAACGTTTGCCTGTACGGTGAGCGATCTTTTATTTAAGCTTGCATGAGCTTTATAAAGCTTATTTATCTCTTACGAAAACGGTAACATAACCGTAAACCCAGGCCAGTACTTGAGTGTTCTGTGTTTTGTTTAATTTGATGATAATTATTGTATAATGATTTCCATCACTTTTTGTAGAAATGCAACTCTTGAGTTATTGACAGACAGAAGAGATGGGGATTCTAAAAGCAGACAATCAAGCCAATCAAGTAACAGAGATTCGGCATTTGAAAATTTGGCTCTTTCTGTGGAACGCGATGTACAACCTTTGAATGGAGTTTCTTCATTCCGTAATGATTTATTATGCAGTGAACAAAATGATAGATTGCAGGTCTCTGTAGCCTCAGGTTCATCTTCAGCAGAGGTAAATTGTGCAAGGATCGCACAGGGAGTGGGGCTTCAAACTCATTTTCTTTCTTTGGTTCCACTTTATTATATTTTTAGTTAATCGTGTATATCATTTCCAGAAATAGTGTTATATTTGTCTAATTGTGTAACACATACAGACCTCTACAGAAAAAAATAAAATTGTATTGTAAACAAAATTTCAATTCCTTCAAAGAATCAGACTTAAATATGGCACTCTGTTATCATTTTTTCATGCTGGCATTGAACTTTGGTCAGGAAAACCATGTATAAGGTTATTCTTAAAATGTCTTGTTCAAAGCTTTATCTTGGTGCGCCCTGCTATTGGTCAAATCTGTCGACCACAATGCAGCAAAGTCTTGGTACCATAAAGAAAGCATGTTTTAGTCGACACGGTGGCATCCTTCTTTGGCCACCAAATAATAATTTATAGCTCCCAGCAAGGCTCTTCATCTTGACAATGCTTACTCCCTCTCTTGGGGAGATTTCACGTCACAAGGCTCCCAGTGCACAACCAGTGAGGATACTCAGTTACTCTTTTCTGATAAAATAAGGCGCCATTCAGACTAAGTGCCCATTCCGCAGCACCGTTCCCGGGCACTAAAAAGGACGCTGTCCAGACACCTCAGTGCCCTGGACCGAGGATGTTCACACTAGTAGTGAAGAAGTCTTAGTGCCCGGTTGATCTTTTTGAGTACTCTGCAATATTGCTGCCATTTTTGTGACTGCATCATAACGAAACACGGGCAAAAACGTGGGAACACATGAAAACGTGTTCAGACAAGTTCCCTCGCCCGGGAACGGTGCCCAAGTACTACCCTTGGAGGTAGTGCCCGGGCACGGTGCTCAGATTTGTGCGCGGGCACCAACAAAAAGCTATGTTCAGACCAGTGCTCGTTCTCGAGAACCACGTACTGGCACCTAGTCTGAACAGGGCCTAAGGTTTCATTGTGTTCACAGCTGTCCACAGTTTCACTTGCTAATGGTCTCTAGGAGGTGTACAATATCTCCCAAAATTGTTGTCATCTCTGGAGCATCCTGGAGAGGTATAGGAGACTAAGAGCATCAGCATTGCCATGCTGACTACCGGGACAACAAACCAGCTCATACTCATATGCAAACAAAGTCAAAGCCCACCGCTGCATCCTACTTGATGTCATTAATGGTGTCGGCATTCTTGATTAAGCAGCCCCAATTAGAGGTTATTTTGTGATCTGTGTATATCTGGAAATGATGACCATAAAGAAAGTGATGGAACTTTATCAAGATGACCATTATCTTCTCTCTGCTGTTGAGAGTGTTTGCAAGGTATTTGCAACAGGTTTGTCTGAGCCATCTTCCATAGTAATAATATTATTACACTGGTCAGGACTTCCCTTTAACAAAGGGTGATGCATCACATTATACCACTACTTAACTCTTTGTCAGGATCACATTGTACAATGCAGATTCTTGGCTTTTTCAAATACCTCAACTGTATGTATGGCTGTCAAGTGGATGATAGATTGAGCGGGAAATTGCAGTAGAATAGCATTCCCAAGAAAGACTTCAGCTTTGAGGTATTAGTGGGGGTAGCAGCCTCCTTGATAGCGTGAATAGTATCTATTCAGTGGGTTGGAACTTAACCCTACCACATCAACATGGTGCCCCACGCACTCCAGAACCGGCTTCAGTTCATAAAGTGACACTTTATGAAGCCAGCCTCATAGAGCCATTCCAAAAATTCCTCAATGTTCTTTAAGTGCTCTGTGATAAGGATGTTGTCAAACAGAATTCCAGTAGAATGGTTACCTTGTAGCAATTCCTTTTAATGTAGTTCTCTGGAAAATGCCAGGTGCTGAAGAGACTCTATATAGCAGATAGTTATCTGCACACTGTTTGTCAAGAACTCCCTAGAGTCCACCTACAAGCATCTGCTCATAACGTACTTAGGCATGGCTCAAATCCACTCCAACTCTTCACTCATATGTTTCCCTTTTAAAAGCCTGCTGATCCACCCCAAACAGGGCTTTACTGTCCCTAGCTGTTGTGTCATTTCCTAGCTTACAATGTAAATCAAATTGTTCAGTTATGTGTTGTAGAAGGTTACAAGGGGAGTCTGTTGGCTTTTCCTGGTTGATGCACATAAATTCATTATTCTTATTAATTTCTTATTAATTTGCTAGGTATATGTATAGGAAAAAAAGATTCATGATCAAGAACTAGAAGCTAGCTGCTTTCATATACATGCATATGTACGAAAATGGAACAAAAGAGTATGCTGCATTGATTATAAATTTGAGAGCATGTGAGAGGCTACAAGACAATTGATATAAATCTTTTCAAAGGAGTGTAGTGTATTCACCAAGTAGATGTCAACTTAATATTTAGGCATTACATCGTTAAACAAAGGTACCACTTGTTTTATTCCACCTTACTCCATCTAGTGCATAAACTGCAAAGCCTTTATAAATTTAATTAAAGTTCTTTGAAATAATGGTAATTAAACCTTGCCTGCCAGAGAAACACACAGTAAGTTAAATAAAGGTACCATGTGCATCAGCAGGGCTGTCACTAATGTTTGAAGTAGGTGGGGATATACAAAAAATAGCTGGGGATTCGAGTTGCTGTAGTGAAGTCAACATGCTGGTTTTAAATCAAAGTTGCTGGTTGCTAATGACAACCTTAATCAGTGTTCTATTTCTTGTTACTTTCAGACTCACAGAAGTGGAAGCTCCGTAACCTTCGGCTGCATCAGTATTTTTGTTACGTTTCTACTCCTTGTCAGTGGCATAGTACTTGTTGCAAATGATAAAAAAAGTGTTAAAAGTATGTTAGTAGCATTTTATAGAGTAGCTCCTGGAAACTCATTAACATTAAGAGTAATTATAAATATCTACATCCTGTTAATGAAAGTGATGAAATGCTTGATATAAAATACTCTTATTTATTTTGTCATTGTTTAAGAGGTCATAAAAAATTTAGATCTTGCAGGTTAGCTTGAAATGTATCTGACAGGACAGACACATAATCATTAGTACAAATAATGGCATGAGCATCTTCCTTGCAAAGAGGGAACTGGGAATGGGTCATTCATAAAATCCTTGGTGCTACCAACTATCTTGCCATCATCATCATCAGGGCTGTAACTAGCTTTTGAAGTTAAGGCTGGGAGACAAAAAATAGCCAGGGATTCGAGTTGCTGTAGTGAAGTCAACATGCTGGTTTTATATCAAAGTGGCTGGGATAATAATTATGCCTCAAGATAAGAGGGGAAAATCCCTGGCCCCTAGGACTTAAAGACAGCCCTGATCATTATCTGCATCATCATCATGAGCATAACATGCTGCAGATATGTTGTGGAAAAGAATAATCTTAATAACTTACAGCTGAGAATAAAAGCAGGAGAGTAGAAGAAAACAAAATGATAAGATTTAATGATTAATTATTTGTTGAAGGACATAATTGTTGAAATGTACTGGCCCACAACTAGTATATTAAAACAAACTGAAACTAAGGTTATTATCAACCCACTTAGAGAGTAGTCAGTAATCTGCATGTTTCCATACTTGTCTATGAATGACAATAGGTAGTCAGTCACCTGGAAATTAATACTCCTAGTTTAATATTACTGTAGTAAATAAACCTTTCAGTGGTATTCTTCTTTTTCTTTTTTTTAATTTTGGCTTCAAAAGCTACTTTAAATAAATACATCATCCATTTTTTTCCACATTTCTTTTATTGGTATTTATTTTTTACATGATTGTTACACTGTAAATTTAATGCAAATCTATGATGATGATAACCTTTTAATTAGTAACACTTGGTTTTATCCAAGCCATGTTAATATGGCCTCTAGCATGTTGTGCCAATGAATAAAATAAATAAATTAATAAATAAATGGACACATGAATAATTAACTCCTAAAACCAAAGATAAATAAATGTAAATAAATAAGTAAATAGATGTGCTTTTCCTTACTGCAATACTGGTAATTATTATTGCAGTAAAGAAAGCACATTTACAACTTTGCAATGAGCATCAGGTTTAAGTTGGTGATTATGTTTTCCTCCTTAGCCGTAAAGATAGCTTGCGAATTGGTGAGGGCAGCTGGCTTGTTTGGATTTACAGGTATGAAATAGTAAGCCAGAAATGTGTGGATTTCACAGCAAGCTTTCAATGTCATACAATGTAATACAGCTGTAAATGATTGTTGAGACACTGCCTCTGTAGCTATATAGTATTCTGTTAAGTCTCTGTAGCTGTATAGTATTCTGTTAAGTCTCTGTAGCTATATAGTATTCTATATAGTATTCTGTTAAGTCTCTGTAGCTATATAGTATTCTATATAGTATTCTGTTAAGTCTCTCTGGAAGCAGATGAAGGTGATTTTAGATCTTACAAACAGGTCTTATTACCATGGTAATGGGGTTCATAGGGGGCAGGTGGTGGGAGGGGGAGGGGGGGTTCATGGCAATCAAGAAATTGAGCAAAACTGGTGATAAATTCCTCTGAATTGCATTTCGCATTCTTACTGTGCATAATTTCTTGTGTCAGCAGCATGCGCACAAGCGCATGCATGTTCAAAACACTGCAGGTTTTGTGAAGGACTGATCTCCTAGAAGTAGGTAAATGGTGATTTTCTCCCAAACGAGTATAGGGAAAAAATAATTAGTTTTAAATACCTTTCCGGGATAAGAGTGGTCGGCTAACGATGGCAGACCTCATGGGAAAACATTTAAGTCTGACATAATAAGTATTATGAAAATTATTAAACTGAGTTAGATGCATTTTAACCATTGTTAGAGTCACCCCACCCCCAGTTGAAGAGGCTGGAATGGCCACCACACTTTGAAAATTGCTCCAAATGCCCTGTCCTGTATTCCCTTCATATAGGAATCTTTAAAACTAGTACTTAGAGATACTGTAACAGGGCTTGAGACTAACTTTTCTGTTGCTTGCACACATTTGATTTACTCTAGCCAAAACAAATTTTTCACTAGCCAGACTTGTTTCTTGGTTATCTTATTTCAGTTTCAGTACTTTTTTCCCAACCACAATACTGACGTGAAAGAACTGAACTTATCAGCTTATTAGAATAGTTTTCTTTTACATTTGAAAGTGTTATGATGAGTTTATAAAGAAACACAGCAGTTTAAATACAGAAATTTCAATTATTTTAAGGGAATTGAACCAGAATGTCAAATAGGTCCTAGCCTGTGTGTAGCTTGCAGTATACATAAAAAACTTAAAAGTGCAAACTAACTGTCCACGCCTTTGAGAAATTTGTCACGGAACCACTGTCAAAACTTTGCAGCTACTGGCCAAAAAACATTGATTTTCCTTCTTTTTTTTTTTTTCAAAATGCTGATTCATGACCTCTCATGAACAAGAACATTTGTAACATTCCATATTTATGACTCTATTTGGAAGTTGCAGACATAGGCGTCAATGTCAAATTGGCATTATTCAAATCATATGAGTTTTTTAAGTTTTTGATGTAACTGAAAGAAAAGCGTAAATAACTTTTTTAAGCAGAAAACGTCATCCCTAGACTTCTGTTACCTCAAGTGCAGCAAGACGTTTGTTTGTCATTCTTCACTTTTGTAAGGGAAAAAAGAACCAAAAAAGTAAATTGTGCTTTCGCTTTTTAGTAATCTAAAGTTCTTGCTTGAGGCAATAAATTATATGAGCCAATTACAATCAGCCAATGTTTCAAATTCTGCACGCTTTGACTCAATTTTCTTAAATCAGTGATTAATTTTCATCTGGCTCTCCGGTGCTGACATTTTGTCTGGCCAGAGTGGCTAGTGAAGTGCAAAACCTACTGGCCAACACAGAATTTGTACTAGTCTGTGGCTAATTGGTTACCATTAGTCTCTGCTGTGACAAATGAAATCTTTGCAGCATATAACTGGTCTTGAGTTTTACAGTTCATTCTCTTTCTTGCTGTCAGGATTTGTATCCACTCTAACTTCTTTATTCTACTAAACCTGAAGATTAATACTTTAGGAATCAGAGAGTCAAACCCTTTTTAATCTGCTTTTATTAAAAAAGTTTAATTCAAAATATTATGTACCATTTTACCAAATAACAGTAACTTGCCTTTTTTGGTTTTGGTTGAGGTGGAGTAACAAACTGGCTGGGAATAAAACTGATATTCAACAGGATCCCAGGGGTGTTCTTCAGGTCAGTGATATCAAAGATGTCAAACATTTGACCACTACGTTTAGCACACCACAGCTACCTCCTCACACCTCAGTGTGTTCCATACAATTATTTCTCAAAGTTTTTTATTCAGTGTAACAGTGTTACAAGATGTTATTTCTGTCATCCATATTTTCTTGCAGTTTCTTCCTTCACAAAATTTTACACTGGTAGTTTATATACCTCCCAAGAGAGGTTTCCATGAATGGAAAGTGCTTATTGAATTTGCTGTTTTTGATTAACAATGAAACAATGCAGAAGAGAAAGTTGTGAGAAAGTACGGTGTAAATAACAAGCTCAATGAGCAGCTATGAAATTAGTATAATTATTATTAGCATGAAATCGACTTAGATGGACTGGACTGAAAGAGACAGTTTATAAATTATTTTTATGGGTTCTGTTTGGCCAAAGAAGAGCAAGCATTGAACTTGACTATAGTAATTAACAAGTCCTTACAAGTGTTCATTTTCTTCATTTATTCCTTTGTTTGTTCTCTCAGACATTCATTTAAAAGAAGAATAACTAAAGATGTGTGTTTGTTTGTGCATGCTTTTGTTTATTCAGTTATAAGCATTTATTGTAATTTCTTCCTCTTTTGCAGTGGTGCCATAACCAAGAACTTTATGATTACAAAGAAATTGATGGCCAATTTCATTCTGGAGTCATTTTTCAGTCCATCACAGGTAAAGAAGTACATTGGTGAAAAGACAAGGATGTACCTGACTGCAGATAGCATTGGTATGTACTGTATTGCTGATATGTTGTTCCATCAGAAAATCTATCATCTCATTGTATTAGATAATTATTAAATAATAAAAGGACCTAATTTACTGTCAAGTTTAAGTTAGGACTTAAGCTACCATCAAGTTTATCTTCTAAACAGCCTCTAGTCTTTGTTTTAAATGCTACAGAAAAGGAAAATATGCCCATTTTCTTTTCTTATAATTAAATATCCAACAAGAAAATTACCATCAATGAAATAAAACAAACAACTTAGTTGTTACACTCACTGATTTTAATGACCAAACTCATACATTCCCTGTTGCACCAAACATAAACATTTTGAAATCTGTGAATACTGGATTTTTATTTTTTAATTTTTTTTTGCTTTGAATTCTCAAACAGATGATCAGCTTGAAAAACTTCTCAATTCAGCCAGCACTGAAAGTATGATCAATGAACAACTAGATGTCTTTATGGGAACACCACAAGGTTTTTGTTTTTCACTTAATTATTTCTCCTGATTATTGTACATTGTAACTTTTTAGAGTTATAAGGTTTAATGACAGTTTTACAGTATGATCATTGTTCTACTGTAAGTACAAAGCAAATTGCTGAAATCATCCTATGATAAATTATTACAGGCCGTATTCTACAGTACAGCCACTAAATTCAAAAGTTTCCATTCCTGTGCACCCAATTAATCTCAGAGATATACTTAATATCTTGCTAACCTTGTTTTCTTGGTCCATACTATAAGTTTCGGATCCTCGTTTTTTCCCATTGATTTATGACCCGCATGCTTTGTAGTTGGGCCGTAATTGAACAGAAAAAAATTTGGTCTGTAAGTTACAGTGTGGATCTTGAACTCGGTTAGTAAAAGGTATGTATACTGGTTCCTTCTTAGCTGCATAACCGATAGATACCACTGAAAATACCACTGAAAATTAAAATTAATATCAGTCAAACATTATTTAAGGTGCTTTGCCTTTATGGCAACAATTTCACTCCCTGTACAGACTTAATTTAACCATTTCAACCCTAAGAGTGGTCAGCATCAAATTTCTCCTTGTAATTTCAACGCTTTATAAAACAGAGTGATCACGAGGATTAAGGACAGGATCATGCATGATTAATTTGCAACTTCTCCCCACCACTTTTGGAAGAAATGTATAGGGGCAACAAATGAGAATTGAAATTTTGATCTTAGGGTTTCACTTGTTTTGAACTGCACACCTTCTACTTCGCATAACACCATACCATTATAAAAGTTTGCAAGTTTTGACTAACCGACTTCTTTGATCACTCCATTCATGGTAGATGACTGGTAACCTGCATGTAGCTGGCATTTTTGTCAGTTTTGGCGGGCACAAGCAACCAGCCAGCTATGCAGGCTAGATGACTGGTTGCAAGGAATAAATATGTGAAAATAGCAAAAAAAGACACGGGACTCATGCATGTATACTCAACTCGCCCCAGCCCCTACAGCAAAAAGTGACTATTTAAAGCCGAATTTTTCCCTTTGTCGTCATGTTGCAAAGAAGCAAGCATGGTGCCACTCCTTTTGTATTGGTGTTATTTACTTGTAACAGGTACACGGAAAACATATTTTAAGGAGAAAAAGAGTTTGATTGCAGAAGCCGTAGTATTTTATACACAAATGACATAAAACTCTCATAATTGGAGCCAGGGAGGAGTATAAGATGATGGTGCACCGGTCCAGTTGCCTTACATTATTTGCAATATCAGGCAATTTAAAACCACATTACTGAAAAATGGCAGCCCAGACAAACAAGTAGGCTCTGGGTTTCACTAATATCAGTGGTTAGTTTTTCCTATTACATTAACAACAATTTTTCTTGTTGATCAAGTTTCAAACATTTATCATGTAACTCAGTAAAAAGCACTTAGAATAACAGACATGCAACTTGAAAACAAGCACGGTGACCCATCTTTTTATTACATTTTTCTTTGTCCTATTCATGGACATCAATAATATTGTGCCAAGTTTGAAAAAAATCTGGAAATTACATCATTTTCAAGGGAACTACCTTAACCAAATCTAAAGGGAAATTGTGATATCCAGATGACTGATTGTGTTCATTTTTCTAGGCCTCAGACTGAGCATGCTTGGCATCACCAAAGCCAAGTTGAAGCCACTCATGAAACTGCACTTGATGAGTATAAAAACGTCTATTGTACCACTGGTATGGCAAACAATTGTAAAGAAAACACACTTATCTTTAAAATTACAGCTGCTCCTTTAAGGCGTGGTTTTAACTATTCAGTTGTCATACGAAATGGTGCTCGAAATTTCGCTCCTCCAAATGAGCTTTTGCACGAAATTTCACTTTCCCAAACAAAATTTCATTGTCCCTGGAACAAAATGCCATGCGAAATTTCACATGTCTGCTCAAATATCAGAACAATATGTGCACTGAAATATGGCTGAACATTCACTTTCTTCCAAATATCGCATAATTTCAGCAAATTTCGTTGAAATTCGCTCTCATTACCTTTGCACAGTACTGTAACAGGGTATTCATGTAGGGCTGGACGCAAGGGAATTCCCCATAATTTTTAGGTATATCCTTGCCAGGGATGATGAATAGTAAATCCGAGTCAGTGAGACTACCGGTAATATATTTTCTGGGAGCTGAAACTTTGTTAGCCTTGCATAAGAAATCAAGACTTCTAGACGACGTTGCGAAAAAAATTGAGACAGTGAAATTTGTCAAAAATTACTGTGAGACACATATTTTTTGAAGAGCCATTCACCACCCCTCTAACTACTTTGATAGTCAAACAGTACCACAACACAATGACTGGATTCCCCAGTTGCTGCCATCTTCAAATTTTAGCAACAGTTCCTTTATAGCAAAAAACTGGCTAGGTGTGCCTTGATGGTGTACTGTACTTGTATTTGATCAGGTAATGTACCAATATTGTTGTCAATCATTGCTAGCTTATGACTGTTGGCAAAAATGAATTGCGAGATGGATGTGAAATTTAAGTGTTGACAGTGCAATGTAAGATTCAAACTTGTTCATTCTGTTCAGTCTTTTATCTCGTAGTTGTTTTTTTTCTTTGTAAAGTTTTTGTCACTACAGAATCACTTGTATCACATAAATGAGCAGCTATTTTCCTGACATATTTGTTTTTGATTGAACAAGCAAATGAATGACTTAAAATCTTCACCCCACTAGAATGCAGGATAAAATTAAAATAAAATCCTGCATACAACTCACGTGTACAGATCAGCTTCTTTCCTCAGTGCTTCTCCATTGGTTTCTGCAGTAATGAGCTAAAATCTGCTACACTGCCCTCTTCATGTTTGCAAATTTCTTTCATTGCAGAGCATCACACTGGTAGATTTGTCCATCCCTCTGTTTGTGTGCTATTTTCTAATCCTTAGATATAATATGTTTACCACACACATCTACCAGAGCAGAAAACCCTTGATTTCCAACAGAGCCAGATCATCTATTTCTTCCTGTGTGGACCGCATGCAGGGTTTGATCAAGCTCGCACATCAAGTACTCTGAGACGAAAGGCCTTATCATAGGCCTTGTCATAGGTTGTACTTTTAGGCAACATTTAATACTAAATAAAATTATTATTTGTTGGTTTATTGTTGTTGCTGTTATTTATTCTTTTGTTAGTTGCTGTCTTGTATAGAGTCAGTGGAAATATTGAATGCTGACCATCTTAGAGAACAGGTTTGTTCGTCATTTTCTTGGGCTTGATTGTCAGCTGATCTGGGCGAGTGGGTGGCGAGGTGGGTTTGGAACAAGTTGTGTTGTGTGGGGTGGGTGGGTAGGTGAGTTTGGTGTGACTTGTCTTGCGTGGGTGGGTGGGTGGGTAGGTGAGTTTGGTGTGACTTGTCTTGCGTGGATGGGTGGGTAGGTGGTTTTTGGAACGAGTTGGATGGGGTGGATGGGTAGGTAGGTGAGTTTAGTGTGAGTTGGCTTGCGTGGTGGGTGGGTAGGTGTTTTTGGAGCAAGTTCATTGGTTTGGGTGGGTAGGTGAGTTGGTTTGGTGTGAATTGGCTTGGGTGGGTGGGTGAGTAGGTGGTTTTAGAGCAAGGTGGTTGGGGTGGGTGGGTAGGTGAGTTTGGTGTGAATTGGCTTGGGTGTGTGGGTGAGTAGGTGGTTTTGGAGCAAAGTGGTTGGGGTGGGTGGGTAGGTGAGTTTGGTCCTCTCTCTCTCTCTCTCTCTTTACAGATGTGGAGATACTTGACGATCAGACCACTACTGCCATATCTGCCATAAACAGACAACTGCAACTGTTAGCTTTAAGAAATATTACTGCCTTTATCTTAACTGTCATCATTGTTCATAAAACAACCCGAGGCCTGCAACCAGCCGCTGATTTTCTCCTTTACCTATTCACGAGTAATTGTGAAGGACAACTCCCCACCACAGTTGGTTCTTCACTATTTCCCATTCACGAATTTTTTTTTTGTGAAGGCTGTTTAACTAAAGCACATTTAAACCAATTTCCCATCCCCCAAGCAATAAATCCTAGTCCTTGCTACTACTCGATACACACCCTGCCAGTAATGGGCATGATCAATCACTTTTTGACCCTTTTAAACTGCGATCACGCGTACTACAAATCAGCTGACCATGAGTGGTTTTTAAGTGATGCTCATCTGCGTCAATCCTCGGTTATCGGAGCTGATCGAGTCATAGCCACCCGGGGGGAGGAGTACTCGGACCATATGTAAACTATATGGTTTGTAAGCAGTTTAGTGTGGGATAGGGTATAGAAATCTGAAAGTTTTGGTCTAGAATTGGTTATCATTTTCCATGAGCTGATCATTTGTTTGAAGAATCACACTAGGTATTTTTTCCGGGAACTGACGCTCAAAAAAATCGACGCGGAAAATTTACCTGCAACAACAACATTTATTTATACCATAAAAAAAAAACAAGAAGTGATACATAGAATTTGAAACTTAAAAGTAAGGTATTAGCTGCCTATAACAACCATAAGGGCTAAGAAAACTAGGCAGCTATCTATGAAATACAATAGAAAAGATTACGGTCATGTGTATATAATCTGTTTAACAGAAAAGAAAGCATCTATAGAAGGATTATTATTTAAAACACTACTGTATAGAACAACAGAATCTTTTGATGTTATGGCTAGTGTAGGGTTGTAAAATGCACCTGATCTTAATGTGATTTAGGGTGTGGGTTTCACAGTGCCAGCAACACACCCCCATCCAAGCATTTATAGAGTGGCCCGTCACAGCGTTTCCATTCAGAGATAAATGCATTGCAATGCATTGTTTTAACTCCCATCTTTTTCTCTTATTTCGTAGATCGTGGATTTGATCTCAACAAGGACACATGAACTATCAGCACAGCAGGTCAAACACGTGCGTAACGAATCCTTATCGCTGTCTAACTGGTCTGTAGCTTTTATTGCCATTTGAACACTTGATGCAAATCCTAAAATGGAAAAATAGCGTGAGTTTCCGGCTGGAAAAAAACTCGCCAGGCCCAATGCGCGATATATAGCATAGCGTCCAAATTACGGACATGACGCGTGTACTGTTCTACATGGTAAGAGCCAATCAGATTCGAGAATCAGACATAGTTTGATGCTACTCTGGTTTGAAAATTGATGAATGTAACTTAAAAAGTTACAATTCAATTAAGTTACATTCAATTTTCAAACCAGAGTAGCATCAAACCATGTCTGGTTGTCCACCTGGTTGCAGTGTGAACTTGAACATACCAGATTCGAGAATCTTGTTACATCATAACTATGAGTGAAGTACAATCGTCCGGGTGAGTGTAGTCCCGAGAAGGACTGTTTAAGA
>OX419339.1:1132500-1200000 GCA_948470475.1 Galaxea fascicularis
TTTTTAAGCAGTTTAGCCTGAGATATATTCGATAGGGTATAGAAAACGGAGAGTTTTGGTGTAGAATAGAGTCTTCACTTGACTGCTTGAAGAATTTTCCTATTTTTCCCGGGAATAGACGCTCAAGAAAATCAACACGGAAAATTTACCGAGTTTCTGAGAAATAGCGTGTTTGGGATAGGGTAGGGATTTTTGGTGTTTAGACTAGTAAAGCTAGGGTTGCAAAATGCACCTGAACCATGTTGAACTTGGTCTGGTTTAGGGTAAGGGTATGAGATTCCTCGAACATTTGCAGAGTGCTCACTATAAATATAACTCCAGATGTCCAAGTAACTTCCCGCCATTGTTATTTCTAAAAAGCTGTCTTGGAGTTAAAACCTTAAATAAATCTCATTTGAGCTGTGTTTGTAGATTTACAGTGCATGGCAAGAATGAAATAAGGTAATCTAAATGTAAAACAATATCCCGATTGTTTTGGCTCGGCAATTCAAAACATTAGTGGCAAGCACGTTTCCAATCTTGTTATACTCCTGTCTTAAATCCTTGTAATCTCTAGTTTTTAAATGGTGTTTTGGGCGTTGCTACTGTATTCCAAAATATTAAACTTGACAGCGGTAAGCCATGTCTAGACATCGCAGTGTACGTTAACAAGCAGATTTGTAATACGGCCATTGGATATGACGTCTTGTCAGTTACGCATTTTTATTTGCTGAATATACAAGTAAATATCAGTGATAGATACCATGATCTCAGCATGCTAGTAAATTTAATACTGTTAATGCGCCTATCAATGTTAAGCCTCGGGAGGGGGGGGCGGGGGAGGACAGGCATAGGCGGGGTATTCGGACGTAAGAAGTCTGCCTGTGGCAGGGGGTTTTGATCATTGCAGCCTGTGGGTCGGGACATTTGACTTTAACTGTTAGTGGGGGTTGGGCATTTAAACAGTAAAAATGAAGCGAGACCAAATCCCCGCCTATGCCCGCCCCCCCTCCCTTTCCCCACGCTGCCGCTATAGGTGCATAAGAAGTAAGTAAAATGACAGACTGAATTTATCAAAACTTTTGTTCATAGGCATACAATACCACAAACAATAGAATTTCACAGCCAACTCCAAAACATCCGTGTTTCAATTTCTGTTTGTGTTTTCTCCTTAATAAAAGAAAAAGAA
Organism: Galaxea fascicularis; assembly: GCA_948470475.1. Lineage (NCBI taxonomy): Eukaryota > Metazoa > Cnidaria > Anthozoa > Scleractinia > Euphylliidae > Galaxea > Galaxea fascicularis. Next base: position 1,133,669 of record OX419339.1, read on the forward strand.
GACAGTTTTGACATATTAGACAAAACTGTTTTCTTTTCTATATTTTACACTTTAACTTTTTTTCATCGGAAACTGTTTTAAACAGCTGTCTTCCGACTTTCAAAATTTATTTTGCCTTATCTGAAAAACAAAAAAAAACACAACTTATTGGCGATATCGGCTCATAAACAACTTGTAACTTAAAATGCAGATTTCGATCAGCTGAAGATCAACAGCTTGCTCGCAACGACGTGTCACAGTTGGTGATATTCGTTTGCGTTTGGCACTACAGAAATTGCACTTTGTCTGAAACTTACAAAAACCCTCAGTGTTTGCTTATTAAACAACAAAAGATCTTTGTTGCTTGCGATTCGTGTTTATGCCGCAAAGCATGTGTAGTACAAACTTGCTTTTATGGATTGCTTCAGACAGCCGTTAAACCGACATCATACCGGTTGTACCAAACCATTATTAACTATGCAGAAATACGTTTTAACAAAGGTCTTATGTATGAGTGGTGGTGAGTTTTCGATTTCGATTGATCTTTAAAACTGCGAAGTGAGCTGGATAAACAATTGTGTCACAGGATTACCAGCTTGCTTTGACAGAACAGTTACTTATAGCCTACAGCACAGGCGCCATTTTTGGGCGAGCGAGTGCCTTTTAAAACAGTCGTTAGTGTATCGGGCCGCCATCTTGGATTTTGCTTTCCCCTTAATCACGGCTTCTCAATTTTCTTTATCCATGAGAACTCAGCTCTCGCACGCCCCTGCATATTACCCCTGCTCTGCAAGCTACTGAAATGACGACGGGAGCGAATGATCTGTTCCTATTTACCAGTGAAGCATGTATTGCAAGAAATACAATTATTTCTTCCGGCTCTCGATCTAAATGTAACAAAATAATTGAAATTCACGGCGTTTAGATTGATAAAGTAAGTTTGAATCAAGAAGATGTCAGATATTTTGCCATTTTCTGTTAGTTTACAATACATGATACAAGCTCCATTACTTCAATAAGTTTCCCAGCATATCTGGTTGAAATTAAAACAAATAGCAACCCCTCACTAGTAAAAAGCAGGCAGAGACAAAAACGTTGATCAAAGTATATGGCCAAGGTGAACAATTAAAAGGCTGAATGATTATAAGCGCTTCGGTGGATCATACTAGTATACGGTGAGTTTTCACAGGGTATATTTTTCTTCCTCTTTTAACAGAACAACTTTTCCTGTTTGCTGTTATCAGCCTCATTAACCCATTCACTCCAAGGAGTGACCAATCAGTAATTTGTCCTTGAAATGTCGTTACACTGTCAAGCAGACGGGTGATGAGAATAAAGCAAAGATAATTTAAGGGATACTGTTTAATTTAACGGCAAATTCTCAGAATTAACATTATAATCCATGTCAGGAGCCCTGTCCATTTTTTAGGGGATACTGTTTGATTTAACGGCAAATTCTCAGAATTATCTATTAAATAATCCATGTCAGGAGCCCTGTCCATGTATGGCACACAGTAAGGAGAATTAATATTGGGATCGTTGGAGTGAAAAGGTTTAAGGATACTATGCCAATTAGTATGACTGATTTTGACCGAAGAAAAAATTGGTCATCCTGTGTCCATTACTGCCAACTCGGTTCCACTTTACGTAACACGACATATCACACCCATGTTTGCTTTGTTATTCATTAATTTAAATAAGTTCGCTGTATTTTTTGGGTTTAGTAGCAATAGAACTGAGCCGAAAACAGTCTCATTTCAGTCAACAAACTGACAGAATGTTTGTGACCTGTCATTCAGATTCCGCATCAACTTGTTTCGCTTCAGTCACTGCAACTATCACGGACTCCAACCTGGTTATTTGATAGAAATAATGTTTAAATCGCTTTCTAACACCGAGTATAAAAACAGTATATTGTAACTAGAAGCGAAAACAGATTGATTACGTCAATAGTATATCTGGCAAGTCTCACGCCCGCGGACCAAAGACGTCGATCTCACGCATTAATTGAGGACAATTTCTCACACCTCAATTAGAAATCCGGATGACCTGTTCTTCAACACATTAACTACAAAAATTCAATTTAATATTCCCGTAAAAGTTGCAGCAAACGGCGCCTAATGTCGAGTTTGAGTCCTAACTGTATCCGAAAGCGCTAAAATATAGCCATGAAACGTTACGTTCGAAAGCCATGGAAAAGCTTCAAATAGCTTCGGACATGTTCGGAATCCATCGGAACATCTTCGGACCCTTTCGAAAACGTTCGGAAGACTTCGAGAAATCGTCGGGAGTCGCCTTGAACATTTTCGGAAAAAGTTGGCAGGTATACAATAAAAACATATAGACTGTCCTTAATTTGGACAAAGAACTTAATCTATATGGGTTATATGTTCTTATAATTCATGCTTGATTATTTTTCGTTTCATTATATCATCATTCCGTGAAACGTATTTCTACATGACATGACATGAACTAACTACTGATCCATACATATTGCACAAATCTCAATCTCCGAAATTTAACATATTTTATAAAGCATGCTTCTTTCATTTGTCATTCTGCTGAATTTAACTTTACACAAATACCTGATCGCCGCCACTGAGCTACAAACAACTTGTAGTTCAGACATCAAGAACTGCAGGACAATCCTTTAATTTCTCGTTATGATGAATTTTGTTTACCTTTTTTGTTTGTACTATGGATCCTGAAGAAAGTTCAGTTTAGTTGATATAAGAGTGTGTTGCGTATAAATTGAGGGATGAGTTGTCATAACAATCTGAACCTATTTTGCGCGGGTGGTAATCAACTAAGCCGAGAGAAACGAAGAGAAATTTCTGTTATGGAATAATGTTATCTATGGCATTATTCTCACAGATAAGAGTGTTTTGGTTTCACCGAAAGTAAATGTGAGGCATTAATGAGATTTGAATGAACATAGCGTTTTGGCGGCAGCGGAAACGCCTGAAAAAGTTCAAACTAACTTTAGAAATGAGATGATTATTTCGTGGAGGATGCATACAACAAAGTAATACTTAAGTAATACTAAATAGTTTTATGTTTGAATCTCATTAATTGCACGGAATCTTGTTTAAAAAGTACAGAAGCAGTATGGATGCGTTCTCAATCGTATACAGGGTAACTGAATCATTTATTTACAAGTGGTAAATTCACGCTATCACAACTTCACGAACAAAACCATTCTCCCTTCTGCTTAAATTGATATATTTGTGTCGCCATTTAGTTATTCCTTGTACACTTATGAAACAATTATCACTTAATAATTAAAAGTTTGCAACAAACATACATTTTTAATCCAAATAGAGAAATGGCAGGTATACTTTAGTGTCGTACTAGCAACAGAAAGGCTGCACCTGCGACTGGTCATCAGATAGGCTTTGGACATGGGATTCACTCTGAACATATTTCTCAATCATAAGTTCATTTGAAGGAACATTCAACGGTAACATCGTCGATTCAATGTGGAGTTTGAGAAGAAAGAAATAAACCTTTCCGGCATAGGACAAAATAGAATCGAACTTGAACGAAACTAATATTTGGTGTTTGTCGATGCTCGGCAGACCGGTGGCAGTTAAACTAGTTATACATGCATCAACATAATTCTCGATCTTAGAGTTGAATTCGTGTTGTTTTTTTCTCTTTAATCGCATTTTTTATGGTTTTAATTTTCTGTTTAGAATTTGCCGGCAACTATCAGCAGATTATGCCGGAAGCACCTACTGCTCTTTCTGGTTCCAAAAACAGCACACATTACGTCTCTTCTGCTTCGATATGTGAACACTTGGCGTTCTGACCACTCAATATTCGTGATTGGTTCACAGTGGTGTTGCGACGGTGTCATTGTATGGTCTCTTTTAGCTGAAATAGTTAGAAAAGGAAAGACTAGGTCTTTCAGTGTGCGGGTTGACCGTGGCAGGGGCTTGTAACCTGCGGTATATTAACATTATTGTCATTATATGTTTTGGGGAAAGTTTGCTGTTGTTGCTAGGGACAACTTGGCATCCGCCATAATAACAGTGATCAACTGACGACTGGAGAGGATTAATTATTTTGAACCTGTCTGTAAACGATGCATCTTGACACGAAATCGTCTTTTTTTTCTTTTTTTATTAAGCGGTGATAGTCAACAGCTGTTTGACAGATAAGGAACTTGGATGAGAAGCGAGGCGGTGTTATTGCTACAACACTACAGAAAGTTCTGGCTGGCATTAAAACTTCGCTGTTCAGGAAATCCAACAATATCTAAAAGTATCATCTTGCATCTTCTAGTCAAAGATATCAAGTCTGTTTTAAAGATACAAGCGCTCAAATATTGAAAGATGCGAGCTTGTTGAACATGCGCCGTTTCGTCATTGTTGATTTTCAGACACTATTGTTTGCAATAACGCCGCTAGGGGCACACATAAGAACCTTCGGGAAACTAGCGTCTGACAGACTCATTCTTGAAATACAATTTTTCGATCTGGTTTGGGAACTTATTATGTTTGGTTAAGTCAACATTTTGTTTTTAATCCATTTTCCGTTATAGTTCTAATGAAATTGCCGCCGAATAATCCTATATGTGACACGTAATTAAACATAAAGAATCCACCCAGACAGGGTATGTTTCATTAAAGCGGGTTTTATTTCAAAATTACTTTTTTTTTCACCTACAAATACTCTCTTATCTACACAATTTCAAATTAAATCATCTATTGTACACTCCGTAAGCCGGGCACTGTGTTTTTAGCTTCTCGTGGCACTTTGTTTCTCCGAACACAATTAAATTACAACCCGTTTGTTTTACAAAAATCACCTACAAATAGGACCAACCTCCATAACACTTTGTGTTAAGCTCAGGTCAAAGAATTCGCAATTTTGACTCCTAGTTTTGAAATGGACAATGCTTTTAGCACCCTGGTGTCATTGCAAACAAATAAGGACTCAAAGTATCACAAGAAAAGTTTAATAGGACAGTATTTAATACCGACCGGAGTCTGTTCCGCCCCACACTACACACATTAAGACGAAAACCACATAAAATCTCTTGTGTTTTAACACGAATTTTCTTTGGAAACAGCACTGCTTAGTTATTTCGGTTTAAAAAACGTCGTACACTCTGTCTATTTACAAGTCAATTCTAATTCTTTAAAGTATTTCTACTAGCAAAGTTTCCTCAGCGTTTTCTTTCTATCGGGATGATAGAGTCGTCAAAGCAAGCGCGGCATCAATTTCTCGATAGTTCGTAGTCTCTACACTTCTGTTGAAAAAAGGATAAAAGCTAAACATTAGATTCAATCGATGATAACTTCGGGACACTCAAATGATAGGCGAATGTTCAGGTGAAGAGACAAAACAAACGACATTTTTAATGCCGCTTTTACAGTTTCTTTGTCTCGCCCTCTATTCAATTTTTCTTCTTAAACATGACATTTAGAACACATTTTCGCGTCGAGAAGCGAGTAATCCGAATTTGAAACAAAAAAGAAATAATCCTCAGTAAGAAACTTATTTTACGAGTGACTATCTTTCAGCAAGCTATTTTACCTTGTTAAACACTTGTCTCATATGCTAAATATTCAAAGAAGAGGATGTCGTTTGGTTTACCTTGCTGTTATAGGGTTGAAAACCGTCCCCGTTTGCTCCAGTTTTGATTTCTCGATGTTATCGTCTTCTTTTGGCGATGGAGAACTTTTCTGTGGAGATGATTCGCTTTCTTTCTTCTCTGTTTTCACAAGAGAAGGCGTTGAATTTCGAACTGGGTAAGAAACAAAACAGGATAGGTTGAATTGAAATTGCCAAAGAAAATCAATTTATTTTCTCAAAGAAACTTAATTTTTTTAAGGGGTGCGAACATACACTTGGTAACTAAGGAATGATAACACTTTTTCTTTGCATTTTCCAAAACGAAACCTCAAACCCATAGACTTAGTTGTTTGTCCTTGCGGTAAAAAAAGAAATTAATACCCGCCCGACTATTTTTCTTCGGATCTTTCTTATTATTTTAGAAAGGTGTCTAGTGTTGTATTGTTCTGCCACCCGTGTGTCTAGTACAAAACAGTTTGAGTCGGAAGAAAATTATCTTTGAATTGTCCTTAGCCTAACTCCACACTGGGAACGATAAATAAACCGGGATAATAGCAAACCGGCCTCACGTATTGATTATTAGAAAACAAAGTTTTATGGATGAAAGGTGAGAGCTGGAGGAAATTTGTTTACGGCGAGGTTTTAACCGAGTTATTATGTTATTCAATTAGTGACCCATGTATAATTGAGTTGGATACTTGCTACTAACATTGGCAAGTCCGCTAAAACTCAGATGATTAAACGTGTCAATTCACGCCAATTTTGTGAATAGCAGAAATTTCGAAGAGGTTTTGGTCTTTCGAGTATCAATTACGCTTAAGTCAAACTTCTACCAGAAGACATCAATTAAAAACTCGGCGTTCTCTAGCTCGTGTTTCGTTGACAAGTCCTCAGTCTTCAACTTTGTTTCTTAACTAACCAACGCAGACATGTGCGGCCATTTTCAGACAAAGAACAAGTGCTGTTTAATTTGAAATATTTTTTTCTGGAACTATAAGTGAGACACTCTCGCAGGCGGAAATCGAGTCATAAACAAGATAGACTGAGCAAGATTGTACCTGGATCTCAACAACCAATAACTTTTTGCCTTAATATTTAAACCTATTCTATCGGTCGAGAAAGTTGAACAAACTCCGATGCTAATAGGCTCTTTCATCTTCAACTGTCTAGTTGAAATCGATAGAATACTTGAGTGTCATTATATATTAAGATGGGGCTATCAACTCAAGGTTTGCAATGTTTCTGATGGATCTTAAAGTACTCTGGTATTCCGCAAAATGCGAGAATAGTATGTGCACTGTTACACTTTCTGACGAAAATCCAAGACAAATACTGCGTTTGAAAAAGCAATGATCGAAAATGCATGATTTGGCAGCGATTTGCGACATTTTCAAACACGTCACAACTGGGTTGAAGTACGGTGATCCTACATTCTATATTTAAAACAAAGGTGGAAATTTGCCATTTCAAGTCTTCAAAACCAAAGTTCACCGACAGCACTTATGATTGATGTCTGTAACGAAATCCCCGAACCATCCGTACAATGGTCACCACTGAGCGTCGACCGAACGATCAAAGCCAAACTGATCTTGTTAATCCCACTAAAATCTTCTGACTTGAATATCAATACAGGACTTTGGATTGCTAGAATAGTTTGGCCATTTCGCAATTTCACAACACTCTGATCTCCACCAGAAAAAAAGAAAAAACAATTTAAAAAGTCACACTGAAGAGGTCAGTATTATACCACTGAGGCACCAAAACCCTTCAAAGAGAAAGCAGAAACTTGCTCTACACCTCCTCAGTGGTGAGATACAAAATTAACTTTAAAAAGATTTCCGGCTGATAAAAATATAAAAACTGAGAATTACCAGAAGAAAGTACTTTCACGGGGTTACAACTGAGTGGTCACACTGTATGTTAGGTTTTGTTCACAGACTCTAAAGTTAGAACTAATTAACATGGGAAAAGGTTTTATTCGACGAAAATATGCTCATAAAATATTTTTTCGTTTTTACCTGATATAATAACGGAAGCCTCTGTAGAGGATCTCTGAGGAGGTGTTGAAGGTGGGGTTTCACACGGGACGGGACTGATATTCATGAGGTTTGCAGGCGTGTTGTGGAAGCAGCCATCCACCCATTTTCGGAGACTCTTCACAGGAGAATCTTCCACGTTCGGCTCAGCGCTTGTTACACAATGAACTGCTCGCAAGGCTTGAAATCGAATCACTGGATTGGCTGGTTTGGTTGGTAAACTCTCAACGCTGTGTAAACTTAAGCTGTTTTTGGTGTGTTCTTGGGTGTCCGTGTTTGACTGAATGTTTTCCTTCCTCTCCTCCGCTTCTGTTAAGCAAATAAAGAGACGACGGGAGTTTTTAATAGCTTACTTACTCATGGGAAATATTCCATGTTACAACGCATCCTATGTTATCGTACATTTCGGAGTTAAAATCTCTAATCAATGTTGAAATATTCTTGAATTGTTTTTCTTGTTTCAGAACAATACGAGACTCCGAAACTTACAAAATAACACCCTACCTAAACAACAGCCTTGATACAAACGTGTTCCTATCCACAGCATGACTGTATTACAATGTACTTAGAATGTTTATCGCATTTCCGATTTGTCAAGTCCTGAAGTTTTTAACTAAAAATCTCCTCAGACAGATTTGTAGCGTGAAGACATTCACACTGAGTTCGATACGCTTAAAAACAATTCACGACTTAACTGAAAGTCGGTGACTTTACCGTGGGTAATCAATGTGACTTTTGAAATAAGCGAGGAATAGTTAAGAAGCGTGTTTACTAAGTAGTAGTACCTTTAATGGCATTAAGTTTTTCGTCTTTGTTGTCGCAAATTTTGTCATCTTCGCAGTTCTGTTCCTCGCAGTCTGAATCGCTTGCGGGGTCATCATCATCAACACCATCTTTTTTCTCTCCACACCGATTTCGTGGCGACCAAGTCATCTTATTCTCCTTTTTCAGCCTTCGCCTTGCATTCGCAAACCAAGTCGAAACTTGTGTTAATGTCATCTTCGTTATAATAGCCAGCATTATCTTTTCACCCTTCGTTGGATAAGGGTTTTTTCTGTGTTCATAAAGCCAGGCTTTAAGCGTACTTGTTGTTTCTCGAGTGGCGTTTTTGCGCCTTGCACCCGCTGCAGCCAAATCAATTGGAGAAAACCTAAGCAGCAAAAAAGCATTTCACATGGGCTAAGTGAACACAATAAACATTGCAGCGCAGAGAATTAAGTCGTCGATAGAGTGTACTTCTTTGAAAGGCTCGATCATTAATGTTTGCTTACAAAATTGATTATATCCATCCGTATCAGTATAAAAATGATTGGTTAAAAAGAACATATCTATATTAAATCCCTTCCGCCAGAGCTAACTACGAAATCAAACTAGTTTTGCCGACCTTTATGGTTTTAGTAAACGCGAATTTGGTGAAGGCATTTAATTGTAACCAAACGCATTCAATGGGATTACAGCAAGGAGCATAAAACACTAATGGCTTTCTTAAGTGGTCAAGTAAAGTAACGGCACAAACCGTTAATTTATTTACCTTTCGCCCAGTCGTGGACAAGCGGTATGGGAATGAGGATCAAATCCGTGTACATCTAAGGGATGTCGAGCCGCAGATGCCTGTAAATACCACGAATCTCTCCATTCCTTGATATCACATGGCCTGGCCTGAAACGAGAGAAAACCACATGAATAAAGCCACGAGAAGAAGAGCGGATAGATTATTACCTTCAATTAAGTTAATGGAAGCAAAAATCTTAAGTTGTAGTGTCACTGAAGAACATACAGCGATGCAAAGGGAATGATGGAAGAAGAAACTAATCAAATCAAACGAGGTTGAAATTAAAAATCAGACTTATTTCAGACAACTTACCAACGGCGAATAGAAAGCCGACAGGTCGGTAGCACCTATTGTAAAACCAGCTTCGTTAAAAGACGGTCTTGGAAGCAAATTCACGGGCATCGTTGAGACTCTGTGCTGAAGGACACGATCCAGCTGGCAAGGACACAGAGAATGCGAAGCTAAGCTGTCGTGTAAAGGCGATCGAACAGAATCACAACACCCAGCAGTTTGGGAACCAGGGAGTAGCAACTGTAAGAACGAGACGGGTGATACAATCATGTCTGGTTTTCATGGAGATGAAACTTACACATCAAATCGAATGCCCGAATAACTAGCAAACACGAAACTCTTACCTGTGAAGAATACGTGCAACCAAATTGTGGACAAGCAATCTTTGTTGTAGTGGAGTTTGCCATCGGTTTATAAGACGAACATCAAGTGACTTGCTTAGTCGATCGGCAAACAGAGATTCAAATTGAACCACTCGAAACGTGAATAAATTAACAAGAGAGGAAAATTGTTTTGTAATTTCTTAGCCCAAGACAGGCCGAGTAAAGTGATGGCCACTAAACTGTAGCCGGGTCGATCGACGTTTTCCCAGTATCGTTGTACTGTACACATAAAAGAATCACTGACCGCGGATCAGGATGTGTATGCACAAAACAATATTTTCAATCGTTTCATCTTGTAGTTTCTACAAGGGCTACCGTCAGTTGTGACACCTTTTGACAGAGCGTTTGCCGGTTGAACCAATCGAATTAAAAAAGGAACAAGCATAGTATTGTAAACGCGCGAAAGTGATTGGCAGATCCTGACTTGTTAACTAGACTAACATTTATTATTGTCTGTTACCAACATGGAAATCGACACGGGTGACAGGGAAAACCCGCCCTAGTGGGTGTTTTTGCGGGGCTTTGCCCCGCCCCACTGGGTGCACTCGCGAGCTGTTGTGTCTCATAACAGTGATTGCAGATCAGCCCTTCAAGCTAATGATTGCACCAGTGTAGGATGTTAGATTGTTCTGGTTATTATCGGCATTATGAATGCGATTGTTCGCCATTCAATACTGCGACATGACATTTCAAAGGACAGCGCTACTGCGGTATCTTTGCCAGCAAACGTGCTTATTGCTCCTGGAGTCGTGTTTATTCTGTACGTTTACATTTTCAACAGGGTAAATCGTCTGCGAGCTCTCCAACATGTGGCTCGATTGTCTTTGGTTCTCAGTGCGAGGCACACTTCTTCCCTATCGCTGGCCCGCTAGCTGCTTCACAATCTTTACCGATATTACTTCACCAAAACGCTTGAAATTAACATCAGTTATTTCACAACCGCCTCGTATTTACGGCTGTTTCTTTGTGCATCCAAATGAGGAATAACAATAAATTTGAGAAGTAATAAATTCGTGCCAAACCGAGACCTAAAAATATCTCCGTATACAGCTGTGCTAAGCTATTATTTTATCGCTTTTATTTTCCTGGCTGCAAAGTAGACATTTTTTCCGATAAGCTCACGGGAAGCACCTACAGCTGCTGAGTCAACGGAGCCAAGGGTTACTCGACAAATTCATTGAATTTCGTCGTGCGGTTCGAACAATGATTGATGTCGGTTTGGGAAACATGCATATACATGTATTTAGATGTAATTCAATCGATTATATGACAATTAACAAGTCCAGGTCATACAATTAACTTGCAATTGTTCGAGAAGCTTGTACTACATCTAATTTGACGCTGTGCTGATTATTTGAGGAAACCGAATTATTTCGATCGTCCAAGACAACGCTCAAAATCTCAACAGAGAGCAGTAGGCGAGCGGAAATTCACAGGCTTGAACTCTCTGAGAAAAAAATAAACTTGAATTTTGACAGTGACCTTAGCTCTTGGATTTAAACAATTAGTCTACACCCGCAGTGTTCATTCCTCTTGTAGTCCTGTTGTTTATATTTCTCAAAACAATAAGCTACAAGATAATGATGTCGCTTGACAAGCAAACCACGTGATTTTCACACCGTGGAAACAACACTGGAGATACTTCAAAACGCCATAAGTTTATGACCAAAATTAAACTGAGTGTTTCTGAAACGCAATGAACTTGGTGCTGACTGATTTCAAAAGCCTTTTGTGTGTTTATCTCTTAAGTGTGAAAGATGTCTACAAGATGTCTACTTTTTATGTTAAATAGGTGCGTTTTTGCAAGCGTAATAACTTCTTGTTTGCATTTTCAACGCCATCCGCACGGAAATCTTTGCTATTATGCTCTCAATTAATCTGCGTATATCATTCGGTCGAAATAAACTTGTTCATGAAATGGGCACTTCTCGAGGTTTGCATCACAACGATTAGCGCTGGCAGAGCGTACACACGCACATACAACGTTTCCTGCGTATTGGTGCTATTTCTTTCGACAAAATAACACGTATAATTTTGTTCCCCCGCTATTTAACAAAATTACCAATACTGTCATGATGTAGATTTGGTTTATGTTTGCTAACTGAGCCGCCTTGTCGCGTTTATCCACCATACATTTGTACATTTTGCTTTGAATTTAATTAAAAATTCCCGCGGACGGTGCTGTGACGTCATCGGTGAAAAAATTATGAAGCAGAACGGCACGCGATGAGCACGCGCCTTAGAATTCCCTTTGATCTCACCCTATTTTCTATCATAAAAACAACGTTTGTTTTTTTAAGTATTCTTTGTAGTAGTCGTAAAGAGAAAACACTCCCTGATATTGAACGTTTTCTCCCACAGAGATTTAATGACCTTCCTACTTATTCCATGGGACTGGAAATATTTGCGTTTGCCTGACGTCCGTTTTGTATTAATGCCCATAAGGGCTCTTTCCATCTCTGAATGTTTGTTTCGCGTCTTAGCATAGTGGATTAGACCTACCATGAAACTCTTTGCTGTGCGGTGCCCTTTGAAGATTCAGTCTTATCTCAAAAATAAACATAACAAACGTCAGATGCATCCTGGCCAGTTTTCCCCCGGAAATCATAGAACACTAAAAAACGTGGTGTAGCTTTGTTGAGGTCAAGTTTTCTGCTCCTTGTGTGTATGGAAGTACAAAGAGCACAAGACATTAATTACTGAAGAGAAATTGTATGAAAGAAATTCATTCCTATCACGGGAAATCTACCATAAAAAGGTTAAGCTTATCTCTAAGAAGCAAGTCAAACCAAGCTGAACCTACAAACCCACGCCTAGTAATCCAAGGATAACTAGTTTCCTAATCTTGAGTAAAGAGACTTAAATTTTAAATTAATTTGACATAAAAGGGAAAACTACCGATAGAGAACAGGTGACAACAAAGAAGGAAATTTCCGGTCGCACAACTTACGTATCAAAAAGATTTTGATCAATGTCAAGAAACACGAATGACTGAAAAATGTTTCGAAAAGAAACTACCAATCAATACAATGGCCATGGTGCCTTTTGTACGTTTCAAAGACTAGCAGATAAAATCAGAAATACAGAGTTAAAAAGAGTGATAACTTATATTTAAAAAAAAATCTGTACAAATTTCAGCTCATCAGTAACTAGTAGAAGGCATTGTTTGAAAGTTGAAATTACTGGAAGAGGAAAGCAAGGTCAGCGCCACTTTAATTTTACCAGTTAATTTGCTGAGGCTTCAGCATGACGAAATTACAAAAACTTTCTCTTATCACCATATATTATTTGGTTCATCGTGGCAAAAGACAAGCAGTCCTTTTGTGCAAAATCAATCAATCATTAATTGAACCACACAATACTGACCACTTGATGAAAATTCACCTGCCGGAGCAATCAGTCTTCCAAAAATGCTTGAAAAAGTTTAAAATATAATATCCAGGCTAATCAAACGCATCAATGTCCTCTGAGATGTTCCCACCACTGTAAACTGTGCGAAACCTCACCCCAACATGCAATAACAAAGCTCACGTTTAACAAGACTAATAAAGAATTTGTATAAACCATTCTTAGTGGCAAATAACTGACACTAGTTTTGCTATCAGTAAGAGCATTCAGTGCAGCACAACAATTTTGAGAAGGCTACTGAGTCATGATTACCACCAGCCCTCGTCGGCAAAATGATCCCGATGGTATTACGCCAAATGATTTAGGCTGAATTCTCGATCAAAGAACACGAAGGATAATACTGTCATAATGAGTGTATTAGTACTGGACACTTAGCAAACTAAAGATCAATGACTCGATCGTGAATGGGTGTTGGCACGTCGATCCAGTTCCGCTGCAAAAACAACTTGGAAAGGGTTTCAATATATTGCAATCCGGAAGTGAAGTGAAGCAGCTAATACTGAGCCTTTAGACACAGTGAAAAACAATTCTTTTACTGTTTTGCACAGTCAAGTAGGGGTAGATCAGCAGTACACTACAGTGCAGGACATTAGAGTACAGTATAGTTCAGTGAAGTACAGCCAGAGAGTACAGTGGGGTACTGTACAGCCAGTACTGCACAGCACAGCACAACACAGTACAACACAGCAAAGCTCAGCACAGCACAGCCGAGTACATCACAACACAGCATAGCACAGCACAGTACATCACAATATAGTACAACACAGTAAAGCACGGTATGCACACTGCTCTATTGCCACCTAGTAAGCGCACTACAGTACACTGCCTGCAGTCCGACTAAAATTGGCATCATTAGCACTTATAAGCCTTAGATGAACGAACTTGCTGTACGAGAGACGATTAATTTAAGGACAACTGAATGCGAGTTGTTTTCCTGTGTTTCCAGATTGTTTATGGCTTTTTAATAGCTTAGTTTACAAGGTAACATAGATTGATCTCTCGCAATTCTACAGCTGAAAATTAAGGAAATTTGAAGGAACGTTATCTTATGACGAGAGTGATCAGTGAGATGGTAAATTTATAGCGAGGTCAAAGAATGAATGTGTCTTTCACAACAGGGATCGAACCTACATGACCTTCCGATCGCTGGTTCCTTTAGCCTGTTAGAACGACTGCCACGCAGACTAGATGCGCTATTGCCTGATTGCTGAACTAGTGTCGGTTTTCAAAACTGGGGAAATCGTGTACTCAGTACTGAAAACCTTTAGGGTAACATTTTAGCAAGGGAAACTCCACTTTAATTGTCAGACTTTAACTCGACTTTCTCTGGAAGAGGCAAAGGGTGTGTTCTAAACGTATGTCAATTTGTGTATATTTAATATTAAGTTGGCGAAGCTAATAAAATAAAATAAAATAAAATAAAATAATGAAATGAATCAGTCAGGTGCCGCCGTAGTAAAGTGCTCACACACGGACACGAGTCAACGGAGACATTACCATGAACGTTCAGCGGGAAAATTGAGTCAGCAGATACGTTTTCCGCCTGCTCGTAGCTTGAGACTCCACCAGTGCACTCTACTTCAGTACTAAGGGAAGACCCAATACCTGACGCTGTACTGGTTCGCTGGAATAAAATCCTAGAGGTTGACATTGTAAGCCACTGACTGTAAACTTCATTCATTCTACTGATGTAAGGTTCGATTGACTTCAAACCGAGAAAAAGCAAAAAATTCAAACGAGCTGGCATTAAAAATGAGTGAATACTTCCTTCCTTCATCTTCTCAGTAATGCGGAGGTTTTGCCAATTTAGCATATTTGTTCTAGAGTTTCCTTCAGTTCGTACGTGTTGGAATCAGCCATTTCATTTATGATGACTCTACAAAATATAAATAAAACACGCTTTTGTCCGCTGCACAGTAACTGGTCATAAATAATAAATAATCCTTTATAAAGGCTGGTCGGGAGACGGATAGACAATTTGTTAAACCACACGATTTGACCAGTAACAAAACCGGAAAAAATAATTCTAGAGGCATATTAATAATTATTTATACTGCCTTCATCTACCCACGCCATACGACGATACAAATAAGTGAAATATCATCACCGTTACGCCTCGTAAAGGTTTTCCGGTCTCGCCCTTTCTCAGTTTTTCTTCGGGACCTTTTCATTAGCGGAACCTATTATCTCGGATAACCATCGTTATGTAACTTAACAAGTGGACAAAAAAGGAAATATACTCGATAAATCTCAGGATGTTTTGTTTTCCGGGGTCCAAAATAATAGCCTTGCTTTCCGTGGAGAAATTTTAATTACTGTATTACTGGATCTACGTTTCAGGCAATGTAGAATATGATTTTAGTCCGGAACCCAGTTGGCAGCAATTCAGACGGTGTTAGGTTTCTATGGCTGTCCTGAGAGAGGACACATGTGTGGTATAGTGAATACCGTGTATATTTTTTCCAAGCCAACTCCGATCAAACATGAGCAACAGTATTTCATATTCGAGGCTCTTTTTTTAGTCTTTAGCAGACTCTGAATCGGTGTAAAACCGATGCGAATCCGTGAACGCCCTGAAACTGAACAAAATAAATTCATTTACGAACTATTTGATAACTGGCCACAACACAGAAATTTAAAGCTGGTGTTTTGAGGTATGGTTCTTTATAAGAGCAAAATCTCGGAACGGAACGTTCGCGAAGGAAAAATTGAGATAACTCTCTGCCAGCGTTGTCGACTCGACCTCATTTATTTTCACTCTCACACGGACACAACACCAACGTTTCTTACGAAACCGAAATAATAAAGAAAGAAACCGGCCGTTAACCCTTATGCTACTGACTATATGATACTAAAATCGTTCAAAACTGCTGCTATGGTTCTGCTGGTCTGGCTGAGTCATTTTTATGCTGGTATGAACCACTTGTCGCCTTAGTTGTTTTTTGCACTTCCGTGGCAATCAGTGGTTCTCGGTGTTCCGTGTAACAATCATCTTGTTTTCAAGACAGACATATCTGTTGGAGATTCTTTTCAAGCTCAGCCTAAAACAGCAGTTTATCAGATGTCGCTCCCTTCGTAGATGTAATCCGTTTAGGTACCTTCTGAAAACTATCCTAAACTATCTTGGCAGCCGAGGTAACAATATTACGAACTTCTAATGCACGAGAGTATTACAATAAGAGGTTGACATTTTATTCAGGGATTAAGAATTGACAGTAATACAAGGAGGTAATACAGAACAATTTTAATAGACTACACTTTCCTGATAACGGTTTTCCCTAATTGGTTTGTAACTCTGGCTATGAACATAACCTTTAATCGTCTCAATCTTTTATTTTTCATTGATGTCAGAGGCTTCATGTGTAATATCTTGTTACACTATATTACAAAAAGCACAATTATTCGCTGGTTTAGTCATTTAGCTACTAGCAGCTACTTACATCAGCAAATCAAAATCAAGATCCAGTTTTAAAATTGACATCCACGTAAACGACAAGAAGGTTTTATTGTGATAATGAGCTTGATAAACCAGCTTACGAGAATGTACAATACCTCTGACAGTTTGGAATGCATCCGTATATCTCGTGAGGTGAGCCTTCTGAAATATTTCGTTACCGCTCACACATGACCCGGCATTTCAAAAATCTTTTATCCATCCACGCAAAAAAAGTTGTCCATGTGAGATACCTCGCTGTCAACCTTTGGAGGCTCTCTTTGAAATCCGAAGTTATCGAATAAAGCTGTTTTATACGTTGAGAAGGGCTCTTGTCGGGCGCGGTCTGTTTCCCGTGCGGAGATTCAAGTGGGAAATTCATACAAAGAACCGAAGCTTGGAGAACTTTTTATCCGCATTGTACACAGCAGCCATGGAATATGTTTGTTTTCTGACAGAAAGGTGCGAGGCAAGACGCACGAAACATTCTTGTCAGTTTTACTTTTTTGAAATCTTTACACAAAACTGGCAGCCACCCAACAGAAAATGTTATCTGTCAGTTCACGCCGAATGATAGGAGACTTAAAGAATTTACCCTCGGGCTATCTTAGGGAAGTCTTTTCACTTGTACTTCTCTTTCAGACAATACCCTGCTTGATTGAAGGTGATAAAAGTTTTTACAGCTTAAACGGGTTAATTTTAACACTCACTTAATTTCAATCTTGTTCTTTGCTTTGTAAACATGACAGATGACACGGCTGTCACTTAAGCTGACTTGAACAGTCTCTGATCTAGCGCAGGCGCGCAATCAATGAGGTATTTCTTCAAGGTCAACGCACACGAACAAAAAAACATGTAACCAACGACAAGATCGGAGCTCTTGAATATTCAAACGTCGTTTGAGTTACATAAATACGTGATCAGAATTTTTCATAACCAATCGACTGATCCTAGTAATCTGAGGGGTACGAAGGCTATTCGTGATTCGTTCTTGTAATTTGTTTTTCTTAAACCGGGCTTACAAAGGATACCCTGCGAAGCACAATCTCTTATTCTGCTCTGATCTTGCCTCGTTAGAATATGCGCCCAACCGTTTTGACATGTTCTAAAATTGGATGATGTTATGAAAAGGAATCACTAGCTTTTGTTCAAAAGGAGGAAAACTAACGAAAATTTTAAAGAAAGACACATGAGAGCTGTGAGAGTGAAACAGTCGAAAAATGGCCATATTCCAAGATAAAACAATGTTACAATGTATTCATCAGTCATCGCGTTAACTGGCAACAAATTGTATTTCTGCCCATGATGATGTCATGTCTGTAGAACAATAAATCGGCACGCTTTGAGTAACGGACACTCCATAATGTGAACGAAACTACCCAGGGCATGATAAAGCCTTGGACCTTTCCCAGTGAACTCCCCCGCATCATTCTTAAGAGGAGTCGTATTTTAAAACGCGCTAGTGGGCAGTGAGAGGTTTCTCGAAACAAAGCCATTGTAAAGATTTCCGTTTGTGCTGGTGTGATATTGCATGCAATGGTTTTGTTCAAAGTTCAAGTGTGCTTTGTTCTTAGTTCTCGCTAAACAACCAAATTCTACAGGTTTTAGATACCAGCAACTGCTTTCAGTACGATGGCCCCATACAACGACAACGATAATTTATTCAACTCAACTCAACATTACAAAAGATACAGACTAAAAAATTAAAACTTATACGGACTCCAAGCGATCATCTCTCAGTAATTTCGTATTGTCAGTTATTTCTTCAATCCGTCATGTAATTTTTGCCCTGCGGGTTTCGGGAACGTTGAAAGAAACTGATGCTCCTTGAATCAAATGTTAGCACCCGGGTGTTAGCAGTATCCTATAAGATAACCAAGTGGAAAGCCTGCAAAGCTGTCAAATATAATTGGAATTTCCTACAAACTAGCACATGGGGCCAGAATATATTATTTTGAAACAAGATTTTGCATCTCACTCCCGAGACACATTTCTGTAAAGAACAAACTGACAAAGAAGTGATCAATAAGTAATTTCTCCTTGTGATATAATTACATGGTTTACCAGACAGGTGAAGAGAAGAAAAAAATCAATTACGGAATACTGTTTGATTTAATTTCCATAACTGACATTATTAGCAAGGTGTGGCAGACAGTAAGGAGAGTTAATATTGAGATCGTGAGAGTCAAAGGATTAACAACCGAGTTCTTACCAGCGGCGTTCGACGCCTTGTGGGGGCATGATGCGTATAAAAGCGGGAAATTTCATTCCCCAAGTGCATATTTGCTAGACGTATCCTTACATTGCAAGTGGTTGGAAAACTACATGGCATCTTAACATTTTCCCACTCAATATCTCAGATCACTTGGTCTCGTCTCTCGTGAAAAAGGCGGTTTCCGGAACAGAGATGCGTTGTTGACGAGATGATCTCGTCAACTACGCATCTCTGTTTTCAAGACAGCGGCCATTTTGAATCTCAAGACGATTCTGGGGACACTGAATTGTAAGGTGGTTTCACCCTTCCATATACGCAAGGGAGATTTCATGTATGACGTATTAAGGCAAGGGGTTTATTTTACAGATGCTTAAACTTTTATCTTCAGACAGCCAGACAGACAATCAGTCAGCTGGGGGCGAAATTTTAGTTGACGGTGGGCCGTTCTGGTGTTTTTGTCATTTGCGACTCTGTTAACTTGTTAAAACTACACTACAGAATTTACTTGGTCAGTTGGTAGCGCATGCAACATCCGTCCTACTAATGGATAACTTTTACTGAAGTGTTACAGCGATTTTCAATTAAATGTCGAAAGTAATTCGCGTTCGCTTTGGTTTTTACTTCACTTCGCTCTGTGATTGGTTGATAAAACTCGCCCCACTTTTTCAGCCAATGAGAACCAAAACCAAAACCAATCGCTCGTTGAACGCCCGCATTTTCCCGCGCTTCGCGCTGGTTGTATGCAATGACTTCAAATTCTGATTGGTTCAATGAGCTGTGTTCGTCTCTTGTGATTGGTCAGATTAATTGTAATTGAAGACCACTCTAAAATGTAAACTAAAAGACTATACCCACGTTTAGCTTTCGCTATTTTTCTATTTTTCGGCATGGCAACGTTAAGTTACGTTCTGTTCACGGGTTACAATGGGCGTTTTCTGCAGCCCCTATCCCCTCCCCTCCCCACAATGTTATGGATGTAGCAAGAAATCGCCGCACACAACTGAAAACTGACCCAGTCAAACTTGTTTCTTAATGACGCTATAGTTCTATTACGGTATTGTTAAATTACACAATTCAGTCGTGAGGCTGCGAAGTAATTTAATAAACCATATCCATAGGATATATCCGAGAAGACTAGAAAGTCTAACCATTTGCAGATGTCATTACAAAGGCAGCACTTTCTCCTCAGTTGCAAAGGCCGGGAGTCCGGTGCTCTATCAACCGAGCCAGCCAGTCGGCCATCCTTCTACAAAAAAACTTTCTTTCAGCTAACATTTTCGCAGACATAAGACTTTTTCTCTTCTTTTCTTTTAACTCGTAGTGACTTTTATTTTCACATCAGGTTTCCAGTTTGAAAGTTTTAAAAACACTACAACTCTTTTACACTTTACAGTTTCTCACTGAATTATCTATCTAGGATTGATACCAATGCGACAAACACGATGTCTAATCTCAAGTTTGTGTGTCGAGAACTTACTTACAGTTACAAAACAAAATTCGAATGTACGACACAGATACTTAAACTCTGAACGAAACTACAGTTTCGTCATACTCAACAGAAGTAAAGTGAATAAATCTTAGTTGTGGACCCAACCATTCCTGAAGAACTACATTTTCAACAATAATCACGACTCACCGCGTTCTTTACATCGGTACCAAAGGAGGTTCTATTGGCTTCGAACAGACACTATAGCCTCGTTTATTAATTCCTTTACGTTGTATTTAACACACGGAAATTGCTGTTACTGACTAAAAGCACTTGATGCTTCACAATCTCATCTCATTTCTCGTTACGAAGTTCTACACGCTAACTTCCCGAATGAAAGTGAGATATTATATTACTTATCAGGACGAAGCGCTCTTGCTACGAGTTCTCAGCCGATCGCTTCTTTTTTTGTCAAGTTGCTGTGCGAGTACTGACTTGGATGTGAATTTGGATGTTCGCCCCCAAACCTCGCCTACCACAAGTGGCACAACAGCAAAGAAGATTCCTTGGAAGGATTACCGGCGCCTTAACTGTGTCCCTAATAAAAACTGTTCCGGCAAGGTTGGGGAGTCTACGTCACAAACCAGAGTTTCATGTACAAAGAACTGTCTAAACTCCCATAGAATTTGCATTCATGTTGTTTCGAGCACTCACCCAGTACAACTGTACGTTGGGTCCATGAGGAAGACACTCGTTTTATTTACCTTTTGCAATTGGACGAGATCGATACAACAGCTTCTTGTTCCCTCAAACGCTAACTCGTGTTTGTTGAACTCTATTTCCAGACGAAATGGCCGATCTGGGCTTGCATTGTAAGCGTTTCCTAACGTATCACAATATTGTATTGTTTGTTCGTCAAGCGATCTTTGTTCACCTTTCTTACAGATATGTAACTGAACTCTAAGCAACTACCAGTGCAAACTGATAGCAGGCTACATATTTCAAGATAATTTCCCAAGGAATCCCCACCCACATAACCCCGCCCAACCCCACCGCATCCACCTTGTAGGCCGATTCTCGGTGGAAAGAGGGAATTCGGCGATCACTTTGTGCGTGGTGACGGGAATAGCTCCCATTCCCTGAGGGTAAACACTCCTCTCAAACACCTGGGGTAACCACTCCTCTCAAACCCCTGGGGTAACTATCATGAGGTTAGGCGTGAAGGAAAAATAGAATAAGTCCACAGCCAATACTGTAAAACTGTAGCTTGTGCCATAAAAACATTTCCTGTTTTAGCGCCTTCCTTTTTTTGGAAGCAATCACTCTGTGATTCCACACTACTCTCCTTAACAGACTCCAGCTATTTCTTATCAAGACTCGGATAATCTTTGCGTGTATTACCATGGCCTGCATAACTATTTTGCTATCGTATTAAAGGAGGAATTAATTGTTGTTC
Organism: Galaxea fascicularis; assembly: GCA_948470475.1. Taxonomy (NCBI): domain Eukaryota; kingdom Metazoa; phylum Cnidaria; class Anthozoa; order Scleractinia; family Euphylliidae; genus Galaxea; species Galaxea fascicularis. The sequence goes on from OX419339.1 coordinate 1,155,431, forward strand.
ACCGTGACATCTATCTTTCGCCTTAAGTATGTCATCGTTTAGGCCGTAACAGAGACACTGATCTACATTTGCCTCTCGATTAGTATTTACCGTACAAAATATAATTTTCTACACATTATCCTGTCTCGTCAGAGTCCAGGGGGAAAGCTGTTCACCTCTCCTTGCTCATTAACTGGCGCTCCGTTCACCTTGTACGTCACTTTTAACCTCATTCGTAATGGTTGCTATCAAACCAAAACAAAGAAGATTAGTTAGATTGTAAAGAAGGAAAGCCCAGGGATACAACCCTTTATTGCACAAGTTTGAGTCGAAGCGGAAAGTCGCTAAATGCCATAAAAAAGCAAGATTAAAACAGTGTTGAGCTTGTACTCTGGAAGACAAAAAAATACTCCGAGGTCTTCTTGCCACTAACTTAAAGGTGAAACGTGTTAACATTGTATTGCCAGAAGGCAAATAAATGTTAGATGCCAAGGACAAAGCGCAAAGACAGCAACAAGTAAAGCTTTTAGTTGTTTAAAGAGAAATAATTTATAGATGTTGATATTTAGGACTTATTAGGATTATTTTAGCTGCTCTCAATAATCTTCATCCGCGAAGGAGGCACGTTAAGAAGAAGAGGAAGAAGAAAAAGAAGAACAAGAAGTTTGCAACGGTAAGAGAGAGACAGGAACTGTAGATACATGTGCGCTCAAGTGAAGGGAATTTGACATCCAACGAACACATTAAGGCGACCACGTGCGAAAACACCCGTTCTTAAATTCAATTTAGGCGAAATTCTGTGTCGCTTCAAATTAATTTCACTCTCACCTAAAGACATATGTACCGTAAAAATAGGAAAATTTAATACGTTAAGACACACACACACACGTCCAAACAAATACAATGAAAAAAGGTGGAAAGCGTTTTGTTTGACAAAAACAAACTGAATTGTCACTGAAGCCAAACGAGACACGTATGCTAACCTGGTGTCAGGAGTTAAAAAACCGTCAAAGTACTTTACATATTTCACAGACAAAGCAGAAGATTAAGAGGTTCAAAGCGAGGTTTATTGTACCAGACAACAAACAAGACGCTCACTACAAACCGAAAACAGTCGATGAATAATAGAAACAAAAAGTGATGTGTTAACATCAATACAACCACAAGACGCTAAAATTCCGCTCAGGACAAAGCCCTCTCCGACAAAAGGGAAATAAAAGGTTCAACAGCAAGAGTTTGTCTGGCAAAAGACCAGCTTGCTGCTACACGAGTGGAAAACAATGCCGACAAACTTTTTTATCCACAGAAACACGTGTAGAAAAACTAAGTTATGTAATACAAGGTTTCAATTGCCAGATGAACACAAGTTTTAAGCTGTTGGTTTAAGTGTCAGCTGTGTAACCGCCGAAGATTCTGTTAAAGGCTCATTACAAACTACTTTTACGGATTTGCTGTCAATTAAATAGAAAGCCTCCGAAAACAGCATGCAAATCACTGAAGGCACGGAGTTGGGTTACCTTTAAGCGCGAGAAAGGCAATCAAGTTCCTACTTGAAGACAAGAATTAGTTTTTCCCAACAGGTTAAAGACGGTCTTAGTCATCTTGTGCAACGTAATCAAGAGCAAGTTGGGAAATCGATGCCCAGTAGCGCTTTAAAAGCTCAGCACTCGTCGAGTTTGAAAATTGGAGCCGCCTTGTCCAGTGGCACTGTAAGCATGGTTTTGTTTGTATATTTACACTTTTGGAGGAAAAAAGTCCACCGCAGAGCTCGACATTTATGTCTCGCGTGGGTCAACGAACAGCGATTTCGATATACATTTTTTGGGGAGTGGGAAAGGAATTTTTCACCCTTTTCTCGTCAGTCCGTTCGCAAATTAGCATTCACGAGAATTAAACTCAGATTACTATCATCTCACAATGTAACGAGGACAAAGGCGTCTCACATAAGAAGAGGTACACACAACAATGTCACTTCGTTTTTCAATTGAACACACAAAGGCTACATTGTCTTTTTTCAAACTGACGAAAGAGTTTGATTGGCTAAGAGTCCCGAGCAGCTGTCGAGGCTGCTGTATCCAAAAACAGAGAACATGTCGTCTTTTCAGCTCACTAACAATGCGTGAGTTTTACCCGCGCATGAAGTCAGTCACGTGACCTTGCTTGTTGCAATGCATAACAACCCGATAGTCGCCTTTGTTCAAAGCGATCGTTTGATTACAAACAGTGGGGCTACATACATTGTACTGTTTCAGCCCAAAGGATCATTCAAACAATTACGTGTGGATAACAGCAGTAGCGTTGAAGTCTTAAGGAAGGAAATGACATTTTTGATGATATAGACAACGATAAAAACCGTCAACATTTACCGTCTTACAATACATGGTCTGAAAAAATCAATCTGAGTATGGTTCGGCTTTAATTTTTGAGCAGAAAGTAAGATGTGTTATGGAAGTCGAGGGCGTCTAAACGCGGAACGCTCTTCCGTCACTTTTAAAAACTCAAAATGTCGTCTTCGTGACTGCGATTACTCCTTAGGATCATATCTTTAAGACAGCTTCTCGCCCTTTATTCGCACTATACGGGCAATAATTAAGTCAAAGTGTTATCTACTGGTCAGCGGGTTGACCAAAAAATTAACAAGAAGGACCGAAGTAATGAGAGTGAAATTAGCCTCATACCAACATCTCGGAAATGGCAAGCTGACAAGGACCACAATAGAAAAACAAACTGTTCTGATAATTTCCTTTAGCCCTTACTCCACTGCTCAGAGCTAACAATTTTTCAAACGCAAACGTTTTTCTAGGAGTCGGTATTAGAGAACGTCAGCGTAAATCTTCCAAAATTCTTTCCTATATCGAGGTCAGCGATTTGCATGTACATAGATACATCTCCCAGTAACAGCCACAAATTCAAGGTCAGGCAATTTTTTCCTCCCGTGAACCTGAACTCACCTGTTGTGGATTGGCGACTTTGACTCCTTGATTTACAGCTCCTGTGTTGTTTGGCGGTACAATGTTACCGGATGGACTTTGAAGCTGTAACTGAAACGTCTAAAACAAAAAACCAGTTCAGTTATACAGCTGCAGGAGAAAGGCCCGACATGTGTAGCCAAATAGAGCAGTCGAAAGCAACACCTTGCTTCCTTTGGTTTCTTGCCACCCTCGCAAGTTAAGAGGTCAGAAATATTCGCACGGGGCGTTTAACGTATACAGATTAAAACGAACTTGGGTAAATGAAATTACAATTTACATTCGGTAAAACTATCTAGCCGTCACTATTTTCAAGTTATTGACAAGTCCATTTGATTGGCAACATTTCTTGTATTCTGCTACAATGATTACATGTATACATTGTATCATTCCTTTTAAGATGCTTCACTGACACCCACAGTGAATGGAAAATGAAATAAACGTGTACTAAAGTAAACCTTTTTCGAACAACTTCATCAAAGGATACTAAAGCCAATCTGTATACACGCCAGACATTAGTTTTTGCTCTGGTATTGGAGAAATCGTAGGCGTGGGTACAACAAAATGTCAGCTGTTTCGTGAGCATTAACTGTTTTAGGAGGGAAGAGGAAGAACACAGTAAGGGAATGGGGGGATGACAGCATAAAATAGAGGCAATGACCCCCCAGCAATTCTCTGATTGGGAACCAGATAACAGACCTACACTGTACCAACCGTCCTACGTACCTTAGGCACAGCTGCTTGAAATACGAAGTCTGTCATGGGTATAGAGAGCGAGTTGGTGGCAGACACCAGTATTGAAACCACATTAGAGGGGTTGCCTGGAACCTTTTCAAACGCAAAGTCGATTTTTAAACCGTTCCTCTCAAACGCTGTTATAGACGGGAAACCTGTGGAGAGCCAAGTGTTCACTTAGGGCAGTTTATCATTGCATTGGTAAATAATTAAAGTGTTGGAGTTTGTGAGGACAGATGACAATATTTGACCTTCATATGTACATGCAGATTAAAGTCACTCCAAAAGAAAGCTAATTTAATGAACGCGGCAATAGTTGCTGCCGTGCATCAGACGGCAGCAACCCATATTCTTGATCGATTTGATATTTTTTAGTTCGATCGATAGTTCAGATCAAGAAACAGCCTATCAGGTATTATGTTAAATCAGCCAATCATCAGCTTTCTTTTAGTCAAGCTTTAGCAAAACAGTGCTGTTATACCAGAAGCATATAACCTGGTGTCACGTGCTGTGAGAATAGAGAAGAGATTTACACAGGTGAGTTTTGCTGCATTTTTTCGTTCTCTTTGATCGCTTTTGCCGATCTGTTGTGATTAGTTCCAAGCGAGGAAGTATTCATCAAGGTCATGAAGCCTTCAGTGAGCATTCAAGAGCCGACAGTGTGCATTTATGTCACTTTCAGCTTTGCTTGTTAATCGATCGTATTTGACCAATTGATGGACGCAAACAAATATCGATGACATCTAATGTCATGGAGATCGCATGTCTTTACATGCCCTGGCTTACTAATAAAATGGTACCCGATATCTACAGTCTTTCAATAAACGAGTTGGTGAAGGTGGCAACCTCACAAACCAATGTTGAGTACTGTTTCGACTACGGACAATTTTATCAAGGGCGCATTGATTGCTCATTTTGTGCAGCAAGATTGATAAGTGATTAGCAACTAGCTTTGTCCAGTTCATGTGTTTTTTTTATTCTTATATTATTTTACTTTATTTCTGGCTGGTAAATTAGTAATTACCAATCACCGGTCGTTATTTCCATCTCTGCGAAGGGCCATTTTGCTCATTTAGGGAGGTTTTGATTAATGTTTTTTCCAATAGTGTACAATGGTCATTGATGATGCCACTGTCCTATTGACATTCATACATCCAACTAACAGCAGCAAGTCACTTCTCACTGAAACTACTAGTTTTAGTACTGATTAGTGTTACCAACCAGTGGCAAAGTCCTGGTTTTGAGGGGCAAGCAGTTCATGGTTGAGCTGAAGTGGAGCCTGCTGTCCTAAAGGAGTTGGGTTCAGCAGTCCTCCACCATCTAACAAGTTTGGCACTGCAGGTGATGGCGCCATCATGTTCATAGCAGGGGGACCTGGACACCAAAATTATTATTATTAATAGAATCAATGAAAAAGGAGTTAACAAACTTCACTTCTGAGATATTGCTATTGAGGATCTCAAAAGCTATTTTTTGGGCTGACCCAGCATAAGAGAACCTTTACTTAAATGAAACAACAACAACAAGATCAATCAGTAACAGAAAATCACAAACCTGCATTTGTTGAGCCAAGATCCAGATCCCCCAGTAAATCTAAGAGCTCCCCACCAGATGAGGCTGCAGGAGCTGGGGGCTGAACTGGGGCAGGTGTTGGTTCAGGTGCAGAGCCACCACCAAGAAGATCCAGCAGAGTGTCGGACTGAAAGATGACAAAAATACAAAACAGCATCAATTTCACAGATGCAGTAAGCAACATCAATGAATTTCAAATCTTACCGCTTGTTTTGGAGGTTTTTGTTCAGTCACAACAGCTACAATTAAAAAAGAATGACAAGTTAGAGTAACATAAGGACAATTATTTCAGATAAGACAGAGGTCCGCTTATATATCTGGATTTAAGTTTACTGTGAAAATCTGAAAACCGTCAACGCTGGAAATATTTATCAAATGTTATTGTGTTTCATGTAAAAAGCCAATCACGCACGAGAAAACTAAACCGCAAACAGAAATGGCAATTAGGTTGTGGTTTCATGTTGCTTCTGATTGGTTGCTGCGCAATGGGAAAAATCAAATCAAAGTGTTCACGGTTCTTGGATTTGCACAGTAATTGTGAAAGCGAAGAGAAAATAATAATTATTAACAGCAACATGTCGACATCCCTCACTTTTAAAGGGGCTACGTCATGCTATTTTAGCTTATTTTTAAAGCTCAAAATATGTTTTGCCGTCAATTGAGATCTAAAAATAATGGTCTAGTTTTGTTATTTATGACTGTTATGACACTTAAACTGTTTCCTGTCGTCTGATGCTACCAATGCGGCAAGGATGGAAATGTATTGAAACTTAAAAGATTGGGCAACCTTTTAAGTTTTGTTGCTTTCTCAACAAACACATCAAAAACCTTATTATGGGTGCTCTCTCTGATAAAATTAATTTGATATCCACCTCATAGTTTATCAGGAACATTGTATAAATAAAAGCTGCAAGTTACGGTTTTTGGAAAGAATTAATCCAAAACAACAAAATAGTCAACACGTATTCCCTTTAAGATGACTGTTTATTATTTTAATATCACTGAAACCCCTAAGACTGACTGTTTAATTTCTCCATACAGTAACACTTCTCAATCAAACAAAGATTGTGAGAAAAAAGGAAGTTACCAACAAGTAGCAAGGGTCTTGATTGTTTAACAAATTCTCTTCACCATTACCATAGAAAATGTATGGCAAACAATGCAGAGAATATACAAGTTGATATAAGGTTTAACGGAGCACTAAAACTCCTCGGCAGCTCACTTAAACTTGCATTTTTTTGTGATCACCATGTACACTGGCTCACATCACTTCCTTTTATTCCACATCTGGTCACTGCATGTAAATACATGTACTGTAAGCAAAAAGTTTAATTGGTTGCCTGAACACCGCCGACCAGTTAGCTCAGTTGGTAGAGTTCCGGGCTAACGTACAGTAGGTCGTGGGTTCAAATCCTGGCCGGACCTACACACAAATAACTGAGGAGAAAGTGCTTCCTTTGCAACGACATCTGCAAATGGTTAGACTTTCTAGTCTTCTCGGATAAGGACGATAAACCGGAGGTCCCGTCTCACAACTCTCCACGATTAATTCTGTGGGACGTTAAAGAACCACTAGGGATGTAACGAACCCTGGCTGTGACCACCCCTGGTGCTGACCTGTGTCTCCGGCCCACAGTAATTGGAGCTCGCTGTTGCGGTGTCCCTGGCAGCTTGGCGAAGTTAAATAAATGAATAAGTTGCAAGCAAGTTTACCTTCTTGAGTGACACTTTCAACCTCTGGCTGAGAAGGCACTTCTCCATTTGTAATTGGTTCAGATGTCTTAGGTTCAAACACTGGCATTCTCTCTAGCAAGGCAGGTCTGCAAATTAATATGACAGAACTAATTGATAATAATACAAAGGACGGTAAGAATAATACCTTTGGATTAAACCAGTATAATGTTTACAATGCAACTTTTAAAAGTGCTACACCATTTATTTTTTGGTGAACACATTTTTATCAATCGAGGCAGAAAATGGGCTGATCCCCGTAATACTACATCACAAGCAAAATGTACATGTACATGTATGCATAGCCTGCATCGCAGACAGTGAACATACTGCCGGTATATGCAGTCTGTGCAACAGCTCCCAAAAGCTTGTTCTGATTTGCAGAAATTTCTGTATCCATTACTGATTGGTTAGGTTTTCTACAGCTGTACATGCTTTGTGATTGGACATCTGCTTATGCAACAGATCACACAACTTCTCACTGCTAAAAATATTCTTGAACGACACACAGAAATTTGGTCCTTGTAGCAGTGGAGACACGGAAAGGATAAATCACCAAAATCGCATCAGATTGAGAAGATTAAGAAGCAGGCAAACAGGAAAGAATACAACACTTCAACAGGCTATTTTGAATTTATACTCATAATTTCTGCCGCTTTAATTAAACCCGTTGCTTTCCCGTACAAACCTTTATTTCAAAACGTTGTAACACAACACCCTTACAAAGCAAAGGTCACAATCAATCGCAGAGATACTTTCAGGATCTCAATTTTGGCGATTAGGTCCACAGATGGCCCAAGCTCTAGATAAGAATGCACGTAAAGAACGAGTTCAAATACAATTGTGGAAACTGTAGCAAAACGAAGAAACAACGAGCACTTAACAATACCTTCACATTATTTTTAGCATTGCACAGATTTGCGTGATCTGTCACGTCAGCAGATGTCCAATTATACAGCGGGTAAGAAGTCTAGCCAATCAGAAATGGATACAGAGATCTCTGAAAACCTGTAGGATGTCAGAACAAGCTTTTGGGAGCCATTGCACAGATGGACTATATCTTGGTTTTTGCCAAGGTCTCGAGTGACAAGTCTAGCTGCATTGCAGGCTAATGTACACACATGTATGTAGGGTGTTAAGGAACAAAGTAAACCACTTTACCTCATGCTGTTATGCATGCTAAAGAGTGAACCAAATTCAACACCTCTCTGTTGCAACTCCACATCCATGTTCACTTCAAATTTGTTGATAACATTTTTAATTCGTCTTAAAATAAAACAAAAAACAAATAAACTGAATTAATGTTGTTGCCAGGTCTGAAAATCCATTTTTTAAACTAAATACAAATAGTAACATCTGATCAGCAGTAGGAAGCAGCAAAGGAAGTGGTAAGCAAGTGAAGTCAAAGCTTCATACATGTGCCTCACCATCACAATACAGTGTGCATGCATGCAAGCAGGCGGTGAAGAACCAGCACTGATTCATGAGCAACACAAAATAAGTTAATGTTTAGACCTGTAGCAAGCTTCAGAGGTACATTTGTGTAACATAGACCAAAAAACAAGTTCTCACAAAAATTTCTCAGAAATACATGTAATTGACTAAAATAGGCTCTAATTAACAAACCTGTTCGCAAAAATACATTTTTTTTTAACTTTTAAGGGTTTCTCCTGCAAAATCAATGATTACCCATATTCCCTAGCGGTCTTACACTTTTCAGTGAAATCAATCAGAATTCTATAAAATGGCTTAAAATACCTTCCAAATTGCAAAACTTGTAAACAGAACAGGTATTTTGTATCTTAACAAGAGTTGTCTGGTGTGATTTGATTCTTAATAGAACCTTTCCAGTTCTCAATGATAAAAAGATTTAAGCAGGGCAACTTCAACCGGTTAAAACTGGTTTCAAGGCTTCCTAAACTATAACAAGGCCTAGTTACCTTAGTAAATACCATCATGTGCACCAAATAACGTGAAATGGCGGCCAAAAGAATGTTTCGCAGTTTCTGGCGCGTGAACCACCCTAATGCCACTACACTGACAAATGACTTGGGGATCGTAATTTTCGGTCGTATTTCCATGGTAATGTAACGTACAAAGTCGAGTTTTTAGCAGAACGTTAGTCATGAAATGAGCATTGGATGTTGAGAAGATGGCGCTGATCAAAGTTCCATGATGGGAGTTTCAAGGGAATTTCTATGGTGGTGATGCTGTTATTTTGCTCAACAAAGATGGCTGCCATTTCGCTTGGGGATTGCGATTTTCGGTGTATATTTTCAATGCAATTCAACGGATCAAGCTACAAATCGGAGGAAAACGAATTTGTTGCATGAGCATTTATATCCGTGAATGTTGTGTGTACAAGTTGAATAGAATGGTGACACTGTTCAGATTCGTATTTTGTCTTGGAGAGCCAAAGGGAAGCGTGACGGATCACCTGGCTTGACATTCAGGAGGATTTTAGCTATAAGGAGTGCATTATTTTCCAAATATCACTTGTATCCTCAGAGTTAGTTAACTTTATTTATTTCTTACAACTGCTGGTGTTTTAAATTAAACACGGACAAGAATAATCTGTTGTGACGCGCCATTTTCTCACATTTTTATATTTTTGGAGAAAAAATTGTTTAAAACATATTGTTCGGACCCAAGCTTATTTTAGCTCACTGTTTTCCTTAGTTCAAATGCAAGGTTTGGAGAAGGTTTCATAGTCACAGGTTTTTTTGATGCGGAGATATTCAACCAAATGCAATCGCCTCTTGTCACTAAAGCGATTTGTACACCTGAAGCGTGCTACAGGTCTTATCAAGTGTCTGTATATCTCATACAGACTCAGCTAAATTTTATATCAGATTTTCCATGCCAAAATAACCCAAAACCTAAATATAAGTGTAAGAATGGATTTTAAAAACTTCATACAACACTCCTGCTCATTGTGTAAACATTAGTAAAATATTTCACACTAGTGCTTACTCTAGAGTTGAAGAGAACCGTGTACTGAGTTTCATGACAGCAGTTAGTGCATAATCTTTTGTTGTAGAAGTTGAGTGTGAGCTGTAGAGTAAGCTCTCAAGCACATCAAGAACATCATTCTCTGTCACCTGAAAAGAATCAACTTCACTATCACAATAACTGCCATCAATCTGGTTAGCAACTGGACTACAGTGTACTGTAAATTGTCACCACTGAATCTCTTTAGAGTGGCCAAGTTACATTACCAACTCAGTTGATAAAACCAACTCCAACCCACCACCACTGATGTAGAACACAAACATACCCCCAAGTTATTCATTAGCTGAGCAACACAAGTTACATGTTTGATCTGGTACACTGTACATATAAACTTTCTAAAAATCAATAATTGAGAGTTAAAACACAATGTATCAATTATTGATACATTGTGTTTTAACTGTGATGTTGTTTTAGGCAAAAAAAATGCAAAATCAAACAATCTTTATTGCAATAATTTATGGCAGTGTTCAGTGGCAGTAAACTGTTCTGATCTAGTGGAGAATTAAACAAATATTGTTAGCACAGGTGAATGCTGTTTTTCGTGGCAAAACAAAACACACTGCCATTTCTTTGAGTCTCGTTTTGCATGGTGAAACAAGTGCCAAAAGCAGCAAGTGTGCTTGCCAACTAATAATTTAAAAAATATTGGCTCCCTTTTCCTGGAGCATTACTGAAAATTAATTCACTGAGAAGACTTACATTGAGGGCTTCATCCTCCTCAATTTCAACAAACAACTTATCGCCATATTCTCCACAACACCAAGATCCCACTTGTACCAGTGGTTGCTAAATAAATAAATAAATTTAAAAAGATGATCAAAGCAGAGCAGTTAGCATTTTCTTTTTTCATGCTCAACACTTGTTTAAGCAATAATTTTATACTAAACGTTTGCACCCTTCAGATTCTTGTATCAAGCATCAACAAACGATGAGGCAAGCACAAATCAGAGTAATACCTGACTGATGTCATTCAGCATGGCTCTGTACAAACGTTGGACAGCGTAAGCTTGTAGATCACTGGATGTTGACACCAAGTGAATCAGGCTGGGTACTGCATCATCACGAACAAAACTACCAGCCTATAACATAGAAGCATGCAACATTATAATTAACACAGCCAAGTGTGTCACATGACTGGAGCATAGGATAGCAAACAGTCACTGAAACTGAGGCAAAAATGTCTAATCATGTATAACCCATAAATTATTTTTCCAACCACAATGCCTGGCAAGAAAGCTGTGTAGCTGTGAAACATTTTTAGTTGAGTACACCCTCATATTGCAGAATGTGAACATCACTTACAAGTCAGAAAAATTAAGTAGTGTGTAATCTAATAATCATAGGGTGTAATGTTTAATAAATCTTAGCAGTAAAGCATAGTTCCTTATTTCCCTCAAATACAGTAAACACCCACATATAAGAACACATGATTTCGGAGGTCAGGCTGATTGATTTCTTATTTATTGGGTGCTTTGTGAAAAATCAGCTTCAAAATGTTCTTAAAATGTTCTTAAATTTTTATTTAGTAATACTATCCAAAACATGTTGCTAGGGGTATAATTAGCATATTTTAGGAAAATGAAATAAATAACTATTTTGTAATTTGATTATAATTTGATTATAGTTATCTGACAGCAAACAAACTTACATGTTTTGTAATTATGACACTTTTTCCATTTTATAAGAACATCTTACAATTTTCAGGCTGATCTTGTTCTTATAAAAATGGGGCTTTAGTGGCCAAATTTCAGCCTGGTGTTCTTAATCCATTTGTTCTTATGTATATGCGGGTGTTTACTGTACTGTACACACACTCATAAACAAACCAGGAAAAATTAATACACTGCATTCATGATCTTACAGTGGTGAGGACTTTCATCATTGTGTCAATGTGCCATCTCTTGTTTGGAGCATGCCTAAGAAGAACAGAGTGAAAATACAGGAAATAAAGCAAGATCCTTTTAGAAAAACTCAATAAGTGACAATTTGGCCTTAGAAACCACACTTCTCCAAATTCATTCCACTTTGGTCTGCAGAATTGTTATTCCTCTTGCAACATAACTTGTGGCCTAAACCTCAAAAAGCAGAAACAGGAAAAGGACCTGCCATGTTTGATTTCTTTCAACTGACTTCAAACAGAGAACAGCAATAAAAATCATTCATCCACCACTTGAGTTGGTTCAGAGTTTGGAATGAGTCAACAATAATTTGCAGAATCCAGGCCAAGTCAATTCAAAGAGATGCGCATGCATGTATGTTTCTGACAACATGTGTTTTTAATCTTGTGACAATAAATAGAATTATTTATTAATTCAGTACTTCTTTAAGATAAAAATATTTAAGGAATATTACTGTATGCATTACAAGGAATGATTAGCTAGTTTTTGAAGTTTATAATCCCTCTAGTGACAGCATGTTTATTGTAATGTTGGGTGAAATGAATGTAATGTGTAACAAGGTAGAAGTAGATACAAGGTAAGGTAAGGTTAGGTAGATGTAAATGTGATCTCTGACAGGCATTTGTACATGAGTTAGCACACATGACCTTGTGTATGTACCATAACCAAGATTTTGTTTGTAGACTATAACTACAGCCCTGCTGCTTGCTGCACAACATTTTAAAATAGCTGAAGCTACTGTAGAATTGCCACCAATATAAAAGGAAAACTTACTTCTCTGCTGCTAAAAAGATTTCCGAGGTGACGTATGATTTGAACTCAACATCAGTATTGACAAGGAAGGTAAGAAGTTCCTTCATCATACCACGAATGTTACTGGAGTTTATGAGAGCGAAAGATAACTCCATTGCCCGCCTAAAAGAATAAAAGCAAATAATGTGCTACTACTTTTTACTCCATGTAGCATTACATGTACATACACTTGAACCTTGATTATCCAGACCAGTTGGGACTGGACTGACTTGTCCGGATAATTGAGTATGGATAATAAAAAATATGAATATTAATGACAAAAATAAAACTGAATAAATCATAGCTCATGTAAAACTCTGCATTGTTACCAGGCCATTGTGCTGATTTGTGTTTTGAAGTGAAACATTCATTTCAAGCTGAGTTTCAGTGCATATTTTGAAGGAAGGCATTTTGATAAGAATCTTCAACGTGACTGACAAAAAATTAATGTTTATGAAAAAAAACTGGGACCAAAGAGGCAAGTCCGGATAATCAAGAAATCGGGATAACCTAGGTCCAGCTAATAGAGGTTCTGCTGTAAACATAAAATGATTATACCATAATGCATTTTAGCAGAGAACCCCTATGAAAGTGTATACTGAACCATAATTTCTGTTTGGAGGTCAAGATGACAATATCTATTACATGTAGAATGATTTTTACTGTGTAATATCACTGCAAACTATTTTGACAAGCCTGCAGGGCAAGTCAAAGTACAGTGAAAGCAACAAGAACAACAATTTTACTACTGAGAGATACTAAACACCAAAACATTCAATAAGGGATCTACTAGGCAACTTATTATTTTATAAAACACTGTAGTAACAATGAAAACCATAAGAAAGTGAGATGAGATGAGCATGCACTGGCATTTTTTTCTCAGTATGAATAACCAACAAACAAACCAACCACAAATAATTGCACCATGGTACAAAATGAGTTGCAATGTCATCAGTCAGTTTTTACAAATTATGCAGCATTACATGTACCTTCTAATTGAGATATCTGGGTCTTTCAGGCAGTCTAGGATTGTTGTGCGATGCCTCTGTACAGCATTGTAATCAGCACTTACTGTCTTTAGAAGGGTGTTTAATGCAACATATCTGCAAAAATAGTGACAGCATCAACACAATCTGTGCTGTTACTTCACTCTCAACTGACTTTCTAAGACTGAAGCAGAATGCAGAGTACTAAAAATATTAATGTACAAAGTCAAAGCATGTGTTTTAGACATTTGGCAGAAAAGTCACACGCATGCTCTATTTATTTCCAATGTTACCATATTGCATGGATGAGTAAACCAACATGTCCACTCCCTGTTCTCTCTCTTCTTTCAAAACAAGATCTCTTCACAGTCATAGTGAGATGCATACAACAAACTACATATCTAATCTGACAAAGGGCTAACGCTTGAAACGTCAGCTTTTAGAATCCCTGTACATTGGTCAATTTACATCATCAACTCTGCTGATACAAGCAAATTTTAGTGTACAACTTCCCCAATGATGCAACGCCACAGTTTCCTTAGAAACTACCCCCTTTATGCAGAGAACATTTTGTGCCAAACATGCACTTTTTTTCATTCCTGGTGAATCTCAGATTAAGAAAAGAAAATGATCTAACCTTATATTTTTGTCATTGTTTAAAAGAAAACGTCCTAAAATATTGATCGCTAAAACCTGAAAAATAAAAAAAAAATAGAATATTGAGTGAAGATGGAAGTTTCAGTTGTTGTTTCTCATACATACATATAATTATACAATAAATATAATAACAGAGTAAAGCCACTTCGTGTTGCATAGTTGTACAGTAACAAAAGCTTAATAACAAAAATAAGACATACTCTTAGTCCACTCTCAGATTTTGTGTCCATTATGGTAAGAACTGTCTCGTACAGGATGGCATTGCCAACATTTTTGCTTGTTTCTGTATTTGTTGCAACCTGTTAAAAAACAGAATTAAATAAAAGTAAATAAATAATTATCATGGGAGGAGGCCACAAACAATGGCAATAAAAGTATAGAATGAAAAATAAAGAAATAAAAAAAACTGTATCCAAGGCTATCTCAACAATCAACAATAATATTTACCACTTGCCTAATTTTAAATTCAATGTACCCTACTTGTAAACATGCTGAAAGACATCCAGAATTCTGACAAGGACCATTCCACTAAATTAGTTAAATAAATATTATTTTCTTCTAACCTCTCAAACAGACATTACATGAACATGGTGTTTGATGTCTATGAAAATCAGTATCAAAATCAAAATTAAAAATCTACAAAGGATACCATGCCCAATCCCCCCCCCCCCCCCCCCACACAGATGTGCAGGTGGAGGGGTTTAAAAATAATTTTGGTAAAATAAAAAGAACAGATAAAAAGGGTCCAGGTCAGCATCAATTGATGTTTACAGTGTGTAATATCAATTTCAGTTGACACATTTTCTTTCCTACCAAAAAAATTAATAATGAGTAACTTGAATTGTGGTTACTGACCTGAGCCAAGACGTCATTCATTTGATCACTGACTGATTCCTCGTCTTTGCCAAGCATTCTCAAAAGTCGCAGTATTTTCACCTGTAAAAAGTGCCATAACATAGTAGTCACCAAAACACCAAAGTCTGCTTACAGAGACTTCACTCTTACAGAGACTTCACTGGGCATTCTTTCTCTGCCAAGGGCAAAAACATTTGTTTACCTGGATAAATGGATCACTGATACCAGATACATCATGTTCAGGAGAATACCCTGACATCACCAGATTCTTTAGTGTCTTCACTAAGATTGGAACATGCTGAAAATGAATTTAATATTTAGTGGTTTATTTCCCTTTATAGCCCATTTTATGGGATATCATGTTCTTCATCTTGTCTTCATAAATCAGTATTGTGTAAGACACTTCAGAGAATCTTTAGGAATCTAAACAAAAGCTTACCCTTCGAAAGTGTGACAGTGTTTCTGGATTAACACGGCACATCTCTGTTACCAAGGCCACCCCACAAACTAAAACACCTGATGAAGAAGCAGTCCAACAACATCTAAATACTTTCTTCCTGACTGTAGTTTGTTCAATACCATCACTGAACCCCAAAATATAAATACCAGCTTCACGATGTAATCTTTAACTAACCATGATTTCTCTCATTAAGAAGAGATCTTGTTGTAGGAATAAACACTTCCATGAGTTCAGGCACTTTTCTGACAATTCTCACGGCACAAAGGGCAGCCTAGAAGGAGAAGCCATACAAGACTGTCATTTTTGATGATGCCCATTCCACAGGAGCCCTACATGTAGCTAGCCACCCACAAACAAAAAAAATCCTCCCATTCTTGAAATCTTGTGAGAATTTCAAACTTTCAGTAGCTACACAATAACACTTACTGTCAGTCTCAAAAAGCACTTGATAGCTACTAGTGAATGTGATAAAAGCTGTTACTAGACGTTTAAGAGAGATACAAGTAAAGACTACAATTTTTTCCTGGGTGCACCAGCGCAGGTCCGAAAAAAACACAAAACCAATGTGGCTTGAACAGGTGAAGTTTATTTTGTCACCTCCTTTCACTTTATATCTACAGCTATACCTACATGTAAATCTATGCCTACACCTGTCAAAAGCCTTTCCGGGCTTGTACACAGACCACAGGGTCGAAACTAAAAACTGACTGCGCAAGTGCAAGAGACTATGATGTTACAATGTGTCACACAATGTGACATCATTACATGTACAACCTAGCGGCACACTAAGACCACTACACTGGGTGCAGAATATATCGTAAGCTGCAACTGTAACATGTGGGTGAGAATGACTTACTTTTTTCCTCAGATATGAGTTAGATGACTTGAGCAGCTTTTCAACTTCACCTGCTAAATCACGACTCATTTCCTGAGAGCAAATGCTGTGAAGTGTGAAGGACAATTGAGAATACAGCCAAATCATTTTCTAACTAACAATAACATTATTTTCTCCAATGCTGCTACAGCTGTATGTAAGGGCCTGTAATGTTTAAGACTTAAAAGTTATAAAATTGACAGTTTCACACAGTATGTCTTAAAAAGAAAGGACCACAGAGTATTTCACTTACTTTCCTAATGAGCACAGTGCCAGACCAATGACAAACTGGTTTGAATGATTCAAGTCACTGAAATAGTTTCAGGAAAATTGAATTTTGTTAGTAAAAACAAACATGTACAATAAGGCTATTCATGGCCCTTCAATCTTGGACAAAACCAGAAAAGAGGCTTGCAAAATCTGTGCATGTCTTTCAAGGTATGACAAGCCAGGTTTCTTTTCAGCAATAACATCATAATGATAAGGGATAACAAGATAAAGGCTGAATACCAGTTAATTACATTGGAACCAGTTGTACAACTTTTTTGTGCACAAAAACGCATTCAAACAAGAAGAATGAATGTCAAGAAAGGTGTTTGTCATCGTGGTTTCAAATGATAGCTTAGTTAATCGTACTGTCTCACGATTAAGTCACAAAGATGTGGATCACAATGTTTCGACCAACATGTACATGTATATGTTGGATAAGAAGAGAAGCTCTATGGCCCCTGTCAAACCCAATCCTCTGTTATTTTACAACACAAATGTAACAGGGAACTATCTGCTCTGGGATAAGGTAAATTTATTGAACAAGACCCCCACTGGTTTGTCCATAGGGTTAAAGAGGCTACTCACATAAGACTTCACTCATAACGTCAACTGGAATAGTGGAATTGAAATTCATGAAGAGTGGATGCCCCAGGGCTGTGCTCTAGCGGCGCCCGGTGGCCCCTGGCGACTTACTTTTGCCATTGGGCGACCAGGAAATATTAGTTTTTGCACCAAACTTATATGCTGGGCGCCCTAGATTTCAAGGGTTTAGAGGTTTGGGCACCCAACTACTTTTCTTAGAGAACAGCCTTGATGCCCACAATCAAACAACACAACAGCTGATCAGTACCAAGGCAGACTGCTAAAGAGACAACAGCCTACCATTGTAGGCAAGGATTAAAATGCACCAATCACCACCAACCACAGTGCCACTTATATTGATACACAGTCTGTCAACACCATCACCTTATAAAGACCAGCAGTATATCGGTTGAAATGTCTCAATTGACATCCACATGACTAGGAGTGAGACGGTCTATTAAGAGGAATTCACAAAATGTAGCTAACAAAGTAACTCAATACAAATAAATATATCAGGGTCCAGTCATTCAGTGAGCAGATGGCTCTATCCAGCCAATAATTCCCTACTCAGCTAATAAAATGACTGGAAAGTGACCTACCTACCAGATAATGTTATCTTCTCTTTGAAAAACAAAAGGTCAGGACTGAAACTGTATCTTTCAAACTCTGTACTAATTGGCATGCATGTACTATGCTATGACTTGGCTGTTTCTTAACTTTTTTTGGTACATACCATTTTCTTAACAATCTTTTGATGTACAACTGTATATCACATACATGTACATGTACAAGTGACTTAGATTTTTCACTCACTTTTTAAGAGAATTTGTGACCAAAACATGCACATCTTGCCGTTCATCTAACAGCAGCATGGCTCCTAAATAACCTATCCTTTTGTCAGTGAACTTGGGTGAGGCAATTAGTTTCAAACACTCCAGCTGCAAAATAAGAAGATAAAAGGAATTACATTGACAGGTAAAATAAAGTTTCATTACTTGGTGTTCACGAACCTTCAAAACTTGCAAAAGAAAAAGCTTCCCTTCATAAAAGAACAAATCAACTTTCACAGGATAGACATATTTCTGGCTAGCACCTCATGTCTCACCTATTTTCTATACCATTTACTACTTACACTGATATGCAGATGCTAAGATACTGCAGCAAGTTATACATGTAGTTTATTTAATCAATCAATCAATCTATTTACAGACATTGTCAAATTAATTCATAAAATAATTTGGTTGCATGTACCTGACCAAAGTGTGCAGGGTATCCTAACATGTGAATGTACAGTAACTTGGCGACATTGCGACATCTGAAGTCATTATCTTCCTCTCTGAATGAATCCCTGATGTGTGCACACTCCTTAGCTATCACTGCACGTTCATCAGCTGCTGTCCGTGCAGCCCTTATTGTTCGTATCAGGTCTCTCAGCTTCCCAGGAGCCGGCATGTTAGGGCCTCAACTCGGAAGTTCCTGAAAATCAATTAACCATTTTCATGTAAACAACAACATTGAAACATGAAGACAATGTTATAAATGAAAGCTGGTGTCAAAATGGCTGCTTTGAAAGCAAACAGTAAAGTAGTAGTATATCAAAATAACAAATTACTCTAGTTTAATGAGTTCTTCAGTTTTTCAAGACATACAAATGAAACATAAAAACAGCAACAAAAGTGAAAATTAACACCTGTCCTTAATCTGTGCAAGAAAGACTAATACTCAGGTGCCTTACATATCATAGTCAAGTCAGTCAGAGAGCTCTTTATGTAATTTTCCCCAGCATGCAAAACTTTTTAAAGTAAATGTATATTTTCTAACAAAAGCAACAAATTCCATTTTCAGAGATACATCGATTAGTAGATTTGAATCAAGATTTATCTTTTTATCTAAAGCCTGCAACATAACACCACGGAAATTGGCCACGAAACATCCAAACTTTTCAGGTAAAAACTGAATGAATAAAAGTAGAAATAAACAGAATTCAGTATGATTTCCGATGTATCGTTCTCTCGTGGCTAATTGAAACCCAACCTCAGTATTGAACCGAACATCAGCTTGATCTAAATTTGTTACTGAAAACTTTTTAGCAGCACAATATTTAAACAAATTTACAGTTGAGGGACTCAAACAGTGCGATAAATTTTCAGAAAACGGACGACAGAGAATTTGTCGGTACAATCAGATGGTTCAACTTTGAGGTGTTATTAACCTACAGAGTACAGGTAGGCCGAGTGTACTAACAAAATGCACAGCGAATATTTGCTTATGCTCAAAAATAGTTTGATTTTCAAACATTATGATTCCTAAATCACGGGTTTCATAACATCAGCCTCAAAGAGTTCATCTCACAAACTGTAAAGCGCTTCCTAAGAAAAGCTTTCGTTCAAAATTTGTACAATTCCGTATCAAGACAAATGAAAACAGCTAGAGTCAGCTTCTCGGATTGCCAGCCCGCATCTTCCGTCCACTAGCGAAAGAGTAGCATTGTTAAATAGGGTCTTAAACAAGGGCTACAAAACATTAATGACATTCAGCTGATTGTGACTAACCTGATAAAAGAACTCCGATGAAACGGTCCCCTAAAAAGAAGGAAATAAGTTTGGATCGATCTCCACGTTCCACGAAGACAGTGGAAGATGGCCGGCGAATCAATGCGCAAGTGCGGTGGGAGGGACTTGAGCTGAGGTCCCGGATGACAAGATCCCAAAGAGAATCGGAGAAAACAGTGTGATCAGCGGTTTCGTGTGACGTGAAATATGGCGCCTGGGAAAAACCAAGGGAGAGTGTCGAAACTGAGCAATAAATTTCAAGTAACGAGAAAGCAGGGCTCTGGCATAAAAAAGACGAAAAATGGCAGTCTTCCCAAAAAGAAGGTATGCAAAGAACAATAACTGGCTTTATTTGGATGATTGTACGTCCATTCAAACGAGATCGAACTTAGAGGGACAAAATGGCCTGACTTGATGTACCATTTTTCTCGTACATACGAGTTTGTTTCACAAACATGTGGACCATGTTTAGTTAGTTTGTTTGTAACCCCCAATTAGTTACAAAGCTATAGACATTGAAATGTTAATAAAGCATGTTAAGTAATGATTGTTTTATATATGACTCAGTGCTTTCAATAAGCACCAACGGCCGACGAAAAGCGTCGGCTACTTCGCTTAGAAAAGTCGGCTACTTTTCCCCCTAAATTTAAGTAATTAAAGAAAGATTCTTTGAATTTAAATTAAAGTAAAGTCGGTTACTCTTCTCTAATCAGCTGCCTACTTCAAATTTTATTGAAACCCCTGATGACTACATGAACATTACAGCTGTATGTCCAAACTTAAATATATACAACCTATTATTAGTTTTATTATTTTAATGGCTTTATGATTCCTCTTTGCAGTTGAAGGAAAAAACTTTACAACAAATTGAAGAAGTCAACAAAAACTTTACCGCATTTCACAACACACTTGTTAAGGATGAAAGCCAGTTTGTTAATTCCAAATGTGTTCTTGGAGCAGACAAACAAGGAAATGCAAAGGTAAAAGGTATCTGTACTGTGGAAAGTCAAAGCCCAGCAAGGGGTGGGCTCAAGTTTCAAATTGATGGGAAAGGACAGGAGTTTGGAAGAAAAAAAACTTGTGATCAATATTTTATCAGCTTGTTAGAGTCTTACTGACAATTATTTTTTAGTGTTGCCTTGGCTCAGATATACACTGTACATTAGGGCAAACTTGCATTTCTTTTCTCGTTTTAAGAAGCGTGCTTCGGAGTTCTCAAGTTGATTGACATGTGACATTTTTTGGGGGGTCTGTGACCATGTTCCCCCAGAAAATTTTGAAAAATTGGGGTAGCTAAAGACAAGTTTACCTTTATTCTGAGTGGAAATACGACCCTTCAATAATAGTAGATCCCAGGTTTTTCTTCTGGAATGATGGTTCATTAGCCATTTTCTTCCTTAAATGGACCTGTTTAAATCACAAACCTTAGATGTGTGAGGAATAATAGTTTTAGCGTGAGAGCGTAAGATTGCATTTGTTTCTGTGAGTCTCATGCTCAATTCTCTGATGCTTAATGTTTGTAAGAACTGTGGTGTGGCCCATGGTCATTGGGTGTGGTTTGAGCATTTTTTGGAGAATAGACATATGGCATCATCTGTTAATTCACACCTTGAAATGACTTCTAAATTATAATTTATGGACCATCATGGTGGGTCTCTATGGGAGTCAAACTCAGAAAGACAAAATGTCAATCACAGTTTTCTTTAGTGGACATACAGTATGTTAAGATAGTCAAAGTGTAAAATTACCTTTGATGCATGATTTATTACGTCTTTTATTATTTATGCAGGTCATGGATAAGAAGCCTATTTCATCAAATACAGATGTCACTCATGAAGAGCTTACAAAGACCCTTGAAAATATTGCAAATCTTTAGCTGCAAATGAATTGCTGCTGATGACCTGAGAAATCTGGCTTGTTACAGAGGGTAAACCTTAGATACCTATAAAATTAAGCAATCCCGATGATCAGTCATAGGCTTTGAACACTCATTCAGTTTCTGCTGATCCAAGACATAACCAGAAATGTGGAAACCTAGCAAGTAAATGGAAACATTTGTCCTGATCTCAAGCTTATGTGCACTTACACAGTGCTGGAAATAATTTTTGTTCTTTTATTAACAGGACATGTGTCCTTTCAAATGTTCCTGGTCGGACATTTTACCAATATTTGTTCAGAGATTAATTACCATGATGCAATGTGAACACAGAATTTTGAAAACTGTATTTAAATTTGTTTGGACATCATGTTCGGACATCATGTCCAATCATAGTGGGAAATTGACCAGACATTTTCAAAATTTGTTCGGACAATGTCCAGTGACCAACTGTTGTTTGCAGCACTGCATACAGGCTGTACATATTGAAACATTCATGGATGGGAAGACAACTTGCAGGCCAAATGAGTAACATGGTTTGTTCTTTTAGGATTACCTTTACAGTTGACTCAAAATTTTTCAACTTGGTTGTTAAAAGGTTCTGTTTAATATCAGGTTTTACAAGAAATGTCAAATTTACTGAAGCTAGCAATATCCCCCTTTTATCGGACAATATATAAGGACTAAATTTCACTTCAGTTTAATTTAATATTTCTCTATTCCAATGCAATTTACAATCAAATATGTTTCTTACAATAAAATATGATTTTGAGTAAAGAACAAAATTATTGTTGATGTCAGAGATTCCATTTACTGTAACCAGGGCCTTCAATAATTTTTGAGGGGACAGTTATCTCAGATTTAAAAAAATATGATGGCATTGCACGTAGACGTCCCAGAAAGTGACAAGAAACAGTAGAGTGGAGGTAGGAAGGCTTTATTTGGCCAAAATATCAATATTTCCACCGCTATTCAGTTCGATCAAATTTTAACTTTTAACGGTATATTCATTTGATGTCACACACCATGATTGGGCTGCCTGTGGTGTAAAGATAGGGAATTTAAGAAACGAGGACGGTGACGGCAACGATAACGCCACAAAACAATGGGCTTAATGAGCAAAAACAATACTATGCACGTGCGTTTTACATTTTAGTACATTTCTTTGACGACCTCTGCAAAACAACAACGTGAAATGACCAATTTTTGGTTTTCTCGAGAACGTGAGCGTATGACGGCAAAATCTTCTTTCTTTTTCATTCTTTTGACGTCGTTCATACTAAGATAGTTCCTGGAGAGTTCGCCAGCATTTTCCAAGTTAAACAAATTGGAATGATTGCAAAAGAGTTACAAAAACGAGAAGTTATATTTTTAAATGACGTCCTCGTTGCCGTTACCGTCCTCGTTTCTTAAATTCCCTGATATAGTCGCCCTGACGAAGGGCTAGGACTCGAAATGCCGTTGTTGTCCGCTTAAATAGCGAATTGTCCTTTATTGTGCTGGAACCAGTAAATAATTCGACCGACTATAAACACCTACGGTCATACAATATATCGGCCAACTGTAGAAGTACAGTACGAACAAAACATCTCTCGCACGAGGTCCGACCCTCGCATATCACGTGATTTTGTTACATAACGTGACACATTACATAACGCCACACACTCCCCGACTTTTTGAAAATGTCCACCGGGACATTTGCTACAGTAAGGTTCACTGGAGTTCTGGACTTCCGTTAAAGTCATGCTATATCACAGTATTCTCACTCTCATTGTTGACTTCCCTTGCACTATGTGGGTTGATCAGGCCCAACTTCCGCAATTGTAGACAAGCAAAACTTAGAAAAATACATATTAAGACTCATTCTCGTTCAACTGAAATAGCATAGTCATAGTTCTTGGATAACTAGATTACTACTTTGTCTGTTTAGAAGACACGGCAGCACAAAAGACTGGAAATTCCACTGTTGATTCAATCATAATCCGTTCAACAACAACGTTCATAAAAGTCCAATAAAGTAAATAAATCTTGGTGCATCAAGTGTACATCATCTGCATATAGGGAGAATACACCAAAGGCCCATAACAGGGTGGTGGATGATACTGATACGTAGGTAACATCCAGGGCGACTGGAGAGGTGAATAACACCATCCAGATACAAGGTTTGAACCAGTCTGGACACTACAGATGGTTGGCTGTCCCAGTGTATTATATGTAAACACTTTTGGTGGATGACGAACACGCTGGGGCCTACCCGGATTTTGATCTTCTTCCCACTCTGGCAGTTGCTCTGGTTCAGGATCCAATTCTGGCTGTTGGTTTGGTTCAGGATCCAATTCTGGCTGTTGGTTTGATTCAGGGTCCACTTCTGGCTGTTGTTCTGGTTCTGGGGTACTAGATGAAGTTTCATCACCGCCCTCCATACTCTCAAGCATTGCCTCATCTTCAGTGCATTCTGACTGTGTTGTCGTCGATGATGGAAGGGGCAATGTGTGCAACTCACTGGGCAAAAGGCCAGGTAGGTCCTCCTCCTCCTCGTCTCCACTGTCACTCTCATTATGATTAGGTTGGCAATCTCTCTCATTACGCTCCCTAGGATGAACATGCATTCTCCTCTCTCGAATTGACTGGGGCATAGACTCCTGAGTTTCAGCGGCGAGGAAGTCACATGGCAGTAGGAGATTTCTGTGTAAAACTCTCGACTTGCCTGGTTGTCCTTCTGGGTTCACCTTGTAGATCGGTAGGTCCCCTCTCTGCTCAGTTACAACATGTATTTCCTGCTCCCAATACGAACGGAGTTTCCCTGGTCCACCACGCTCAGACAAATTTCGGACCAGCACCCTGTCACCGGGTTGCAACTTTGAAAATCTAACCTTGCGGTCATACTGTTGTTTGCCATCAGTTGCAGACTTTGAGGCGTGCTTTAGGGCCAGTGAATATGCTTCCTTCATAGCAAACTTCCATTTGTCTACATATTCGGTGTGGGTGACGCTAGCTTCCTCTAATGAAGGTCCAAATATCAGATCTACTGGCAGACGTGGTGACCTCCCAAACAGTAAGTAAAATGGCGAATACCCAGTTGAATCACTCTTGGTGCAGTTGTAGGCATGTACAACCTTGGGCACATACTCTGACCACTTACGTTTCTTTTCTTCAGGTAGTGTTCTTAACATTGACAGCAAAGTCTGGTTGAATCTCTCTGCTTTACCATTACACTGCGGATGATAGGGCGTGGTTCTTGAACGTATCATCCCACATGACTGCTGCAAGCGGCGAAACAACTTGTTCTCAAACTCTCTTCCCTGATCATGCAGAATACGAGCTGGAAATCCGAATCGAAGCATGAAATCGTTGTAGAGTCGGTCGGCTGCTGTACGAGCTGATTTATTTCGAGTGGGGTACGCCTGTGCAAATCGGGTGAAGTGGTCAACAATTACCAGCATATATTCGTGTCCACCAGAGCTTCTTTCAAGGTGTAGGTAGTCAATAGATATCAACTCAAACGGTGCATTAGTCACAATAGGTTGGAGAGGGGCACGTGTTGGAAGATTTGGTCGCCGTTGCTTCAGACAACTGCACACCCGAGTCACGAAGTGAGTGATATCTCTCTGCATATGGGGCCAGTAAAACCGTTCACGGGCTAGCTGTAGTACTCTCTCTGTTCCCAAGTGGCCCATTTCTTGATGTAGTTCCTTGTAGACCAAGCGGTGAAACTGCTTTGGTAACACTAGCTGTAATTTCTGTCCACTCTTTCTTCGTAGCAGCCCATCACGTCCAATTTCCAATTTAGGCCATTCACGCAGCAACTTTCTTGTATACGGAAGCTCTTTAGCAATTTCGCGTATTGCCGGTTTCTGACCATTCAATTTGCATGCTAGAACTCTGCCAATACTAGGATCTTGTCTCTGAGCTGCCAGGATAACTTGAGGCTCAATCTTGTGGTAATTCCTGGAATCGAGAAGATCAGAGTCAAGGTTCAATGCTTCTGTTCCACCACTGACTGCTGTTATCCAGACTGCATCGCCATTCTGAAGTGCCATTACACCGGACAGAGCTGCACTGATCACATCCTGGGAAGTTTCCTGTGTACAGATAGGGATGTACTGGTTGATGTCCAAAGGAAGTCTGGACAAAGTGTCAGCATCCTTATTCACTTTACCAGGCCTGTACTTGATCTCAAAATTGAAATCGGCCAGTTCGGACACCCAGCGATGTCCCGTTGAATTAAGTTTCGCTGTTGATAAGACATACGTCAGGGGATTATTATCTGTGTAAACTGTGAATGACGGTGCATAGTACAAATAGTCTCTAAATTGCTCACAGACGGCCCACTTCAAAGCTAAAAACTCTAGCTTTCCGGAATGGAGGTGATAATTTTTCTCTGCAGTAGTCAGGGTCCTGGATCCATATCCTATAACCCGCATTTTACCAGACTGCCGCTGATAAAGGACTGCTCCAAGTCCTTCATTGGACGCATCAGTGTGTAGAACAAATGGAAGATCATAATCCGGATAACCGAGAATTGGAGGGTTAGCCAAACAGTCAACAAGTTTCTCCAACACTCTTTGATGTTCCTGTGACCAAACAATAGAATGACTGGATTGTGCTTGTGTGCCAGTTCCTTTCCGACTTCGCCGTTCTGTTTGAGTAAGACGCTTGTTGATCTTAACCACAGGTGTCTTCAAGAGTTCGAAAAGAGGCTGGGCAATTCTGGAGAAGTCCTGTATGTACTTTCGATAATATCCTAACAAACCCAGGAGTTTCCTCACATCGCCAACAGTCTTTGGGTTAGTCTCTTTGAGTGCCAACACTGCCTTAACATTTGAGGGATCCACCCGATATCCATCAGCAGAGACAATTCTTCCTAGGTAGTTGACCTCCTTCTTGAACATCTTACATTTGCTAGCTTTCAGCTTTATTCCGTGTTCACGTAGTCTCCTCAGCACTGTTCGTACATTTTCGATGTGCTCATCAAAGGTTCTGCTGAAGACAATCACATCGTCTAAGTAAGGTACACAAATTTCATCTCTAAGCCCTTCCAGACAGTCTTCCATAAATCTTTGAAATTCTCCGGGGGCATTCCGGAGACCAAATGGGATCCTAACCCACTCATACAGGCCCCACGGTGTTACAAATGCAGTCATGTGTTGACATTCAGGGTTGACAAATCCCTGATGATAGGCTTTTCCTTGGTCCAACAGAGAAAACCACTTGTTCCCACCAAGATTCTCAATGGTTGTTTGTACCCGAGGGAGTGGATGCCTGTCAGGTACTGTTCTCCTATTTAGCTCCCGAAAATCCACGCACAGTCTCAGAGAACCGTCCCTTTTTCGCACACAAACCACCGGTGATGAATAGGCTGAGCGTGACTTCCGCACCCATCCGCGATTGAGTAAGTCTTCAACATATTGCTTCACTTCGGAGTACAGAGGTTTTGGAATAGATGTATAGTTTTTCTGGACTGGACGATTATCTGACAAATTGATCTTGAGTTGCAGACCTTCAGCGCACCCTACGTCATCGTCATCTTTCGAAAAGGACTCTGCTTCCTCTCTAAGCATGGTCACTACTGCAATTTTCTGGTCTTCTGTCAGGTCTTCCAAGTCAACATCTGGAGTTGAATGGCTAGCCTCACTTTGACATCTCTTCATGGCAGGTGTATCTGATTGCAATCTGACTTCTTCTCCCTCCTCTGATGAGTTGTTGGCAGGACGACTGCAGTCTGCTGACCTTTCTTCATTCTCTTTCTTTCTTACTTCCAGTGGTGTTACAGATTTGACTAGTTCAAGCTTGCCTAGCATTGTCCTTTTCTTTAACGTAATGTCGTGGTCCGTGGTATTCTTGACTTGAATTCTGATACGTGAGGAGGTGCCACCCTTAAGAGTTACTAATGTTTCAGGGACCTCAAGCCCTGATGGCCAAGGTGATTCAACATCTGGTTCAAACAAAACTGGAAGTCTTGATTCAGTTGGGCCAGTACTTACAGAACAAGAAACAACAATAGTCTCATTCTTTGGGACTACCACATCCTTCTTTGCTACTTTCACTCCACACAGTTCACTTGAGGTGTTTGTCCTTATGAGACCAATCAATGCTTTAACATTTTCCTGCTTTGCACTTGGAAGGCTTGCGCTCAAGGCATTGACTAACGTCTCTTCATAATTGTTTGGAGAATCACTGACAGGGTTTTTCACAATTTCTTCGATTACATTGTATCCGACAATAGGGTGATCCATAGCATCCTTTGAAACCAGGAAGGGCACTGACATACCATGTTTGTCATCTAAGGTCGCAAGTTTGAAAGAAACTTCAATCCATCCTTCATATGGAATTTCAGTACCATTAGCTGCTTTCAGATCAAGTCCTTTGTCATTAAGCAGTTCATCCATTCGACGACTCTCAGCTGTGGGCAGGTTCTCAGCAATCCAATCCTTTGAAACCATAGAAACTTGGGCACCGGTGTCCCACAAAGCTTGGGTCTGCACATTGTTCATAACACACTCAACCATGCATCTCTTCCCCACCAATTTTGCGACTTTGGCGTGTTGATTTGGTGTAAGGTGACTAACATACATGCCACTGTCAGAAGTGTCCTTTTTCTCCTGGTTAGACAGGTACTTAATTGCACTACACAACTGCTTATGCTTCATCCAGTGGGTCCTTTGGCACTTCTGAGAACAATAATGTACAGACTGACAATTGGAACATTGCTTTAGGGATACTCCTTTCCTGCCACAGTTTACACAAACATGGGACCTTTTCACCTGGTGATCAGCTACCTCCTGTCCCGCGGTGGTAGCCTCCTCCGGTTTCCCTGATTTGGTACACTGGCTGCACCACTGCGACATCCCCGTGCAAAATGGTCACTTGAACCACAGCGGAAACAATGGTTACAAAACTCTTGGTTTGCTCTCTGGCATGCTTGGCAGACACGTCTCCTTTGATTTTCAAATGGGTACCTGTGTTGAACTCTCTCTCTTTCACTGGCATTCTGGGAGGCCATAGTTTCTTTCAAAACAGCAATATCTGATTGGACTGCCTCTAAAGTGACCATTAGCCTGTCAGGCCTATCACACTTCATTTCTTTCTTTGATCCAGGCTTCTTTGGCTGTGTTTGACCACCCGGCTCAGCCTGACCACTGTCAACTTCCAAAGAATTCACTCTGGCATTTTTGTGATACGTTGCTCCAAGCTTACCTTTCCGCTCAGACTCTTCGGATACAACAACATTGATTTGTTCCATTAACTCTTCGTCTGTGACTTCTGCTTTCTGGAGGAACGGCCGCAGTTTGTTTCGGACAGCTTCATCCTGAAGACCAGTTTCAATAGCATGCAAAAACAAGGGGTGAACCAGCGATGGTTCGTATTTCACAATACCACCCTCAGCTTGTGATGCAAAGAGGACCTGCTGCCTTAGATCAAGGGCTCTAATTAAGAAGTCTTGGGGAGTTTCCTTCGGTGATTGGCACATTGTTGTAAGTTCTTGATAAAGTTCAGTGCCTGACTTCTGCTTGTAATGGGCTCGTAACATCTGTCTTAGTTTTGCCAAGGTAAGCTCTTTCATGGTTTCTAAATACGATCTTAACTTTAAACTGGGGCTGATAGCACGAATAACTGCATCAATTATTTCACGTTCTTTGTATCCTTTATCCATCCCTGCATCTATTTGCCGAATTAAACTGACGAAGGACAATCGGTCCTTTTGTTCCTCTCCTCCAATAACACCCAGAATCTTAAAATCTCTCCTAAGGGCAGTTTTAACATCTACAAGTGACACTACGCTACCTTCTTTTGGTTTTGAAGCTGTCGTGGCTGGTGTAGATGGTTTTGTGTCTTCGAGTTTTACCGAAGCCTGCTCCATTTTCTTCTTGTACGACTCCATCATTTCCTGGAACTGTTTACACAGCGCCTCGTACTCCAATTTCATTTTCACCGATTCTTGTGTGGCTTCTTTGTTTGGATCGATTTCTTCGAGTGGCGGCGGCGTCCCAGCGATAAAATTCTGAAGTTCCGTAAGATATTCAACCTTGTTTTCTGTCTTCCCAAGCTCATCCTCGACTTTAGCACGGACAACTTTCGACATGGCAAGCTTTCTCTTTCCTTTGTATTCCTTCGATTCCAGACCAACGTACTCCGCTAACTGCTCCATTTCCGAGATTGGGAGCTTACAAATTCCTCCCTCAACTTGGAGTTGCAATTCTTCGAGCTCTGAATCCGTCATCTTTCTTCCAGTAAAGTTTCACTTGGCTCCACTTCTGTCCTGTCGCATTTATTAGAGGATGTGTAGACCACAACAATTTACCGCCATTCCTTCGATCAACATTTCTTCAAACACATATCTCACACAAAACAACGGTCCGTCCTGGCGGGGTCGCCAAAATGTTGTCCGCTTAAATAGCGAATTGTCCTTTATTGTGCTGGAACCAGTAAATAATTCGACCGACTATAAACACCTACGGTCATACAATATATCGGCCAACTGTAGAAGTACAGTACGAACAAAACATCTCTCGCACGAGGTCCGACCCTCGCATATCACGTGATTTTGTTACATAACGTGACACATTACATAACGCCACACCGTCAGCTTCTGAATCTCTTTACAGTGGCCAATTCGCAGTATAAGCTCAGTTAATAAACCAATTTTTCATGTACCACCCTTCCCTTGACGCAGTACCACAGTTTCTTTATTAGGAACTATTAAACTTCCTTTATTCAACAGATGTTTTAGTTGAGTAACGTTCTTGAAACGTTTTGGTTTCCTCCAGTCATAGTTTGCTCACCACAAGTATGACAAATCAAGTTGGAATTGGCGTCAAGTCAGGGCACTTGTTTGTGCCTATTTCAGGAAACAGCATGATTCACGAGAGGGAGCTGGGTCAGTTGTAACCACAACAACTACTGATACGCATTGCGCACGCGTGTGTCACCTTGTGCTTGTTCTTTTATTCCTTCGTGCCATTTGACACTCTACCCCCCCCCTCCCCCCCTCAGAGGCTTCTGTTGACAACAGTAGAATAATAAGTGCATCGTCAACCTCGCGCTCTTTTTTCCCTCTCCCCAGTCTCCTAGTGACACAAAGAGACCTGCGGAGGAGAGAGAGCACTTGACAGCCAACACAGCCAAAAGTCTTGCAAAAGTGAATTCGTATCTTTATGATGTTTCCTTGATCAGCATTTCAATGAAAGGGCGTCTTCTGAATTCCTTGTGCAATGCATTTATATGTACGGGCAAATCCTAGCAACTATGTGCCTTATTTGTTGGTTTGAAGCATAAGTAAACATGTTAACAGACCAAAGTGAACAAAGAAGAAATTTTAATCAAAATGCATGAAAGAAAGCGCCTTAAAACAAAGGTAAACTTTGATTCTCAAAATAAAACGCTCGGTGCGCATTAGACAGATCTCAAGGAGAACACTGTTCATCGTTAGTGGTATAACGCCAATGCCACGATCATCGAAAGCGGTAAGTGTTGATTGAAAGTCACTTCAGCTTGAGGTCTCTCCGTGGACACTGTTGACTTCTGAGAAACATTGGTCCCGTAAACTTCTGGAATGTTGTTAAGAATACAATGAACTTTCGTGGTGTAAAACAGTATTTTAAAGTATGTCTTTGTGCGAAGAGCCCTCAGTTTCCTATTCAATGACATGTTTTATTAACTTTACAACGGCGCTATTGGTGTAGTAACCAAGACGTCTAGTGTTAGAAAATAGTTCTACAACATTAGTTGCACGTAGAAGTAATTAAAATGCAGACGTGAGCCTTTAGGCTTTTACGCATTGCAAAGTCAATCAATTGGTAATCAGTACGGTACCGCATGGGTCAACTGGCTCTCGGGAATCAACGAGGCTTCCTCAGCATGGAACTCTCTGTTCTTTAGTCTACCGACTTAGTTTAATTTTGGGTTTCATCGAAATCTGTTGTGACACGAAATTATATTTAATACAGACTGTAGTTAACAAATTTTCTTTTAATTGAGGCTATAAAATTTATGACCTATAACAGTAATCGTATCCGTAGGTGTACCAGTACAAACTGAGTGGAGTCCTTTAGATTTGAGTCATCATTCGTTTAATTAAAGGGAACCGCAAAGCCTTGTCTTTTTTCTTATGCAAACTATTTCTCTCTGCTGACTACAAGCCAGTTAAGCCTCCCGCTCTGGCTTTGCTGTTGTATCAGGAACCATTTCAATGAGAAGTGGGTGAAATTTTTAATTGTTCTGCCAGCAAGAATATCAGACAAGAGCACGTGATAGGAGTGTGTTTAAAATGGCTATTGTTAGTCTACAATCTGTTTTTTTTTTTTTTTATAAGAACCTTTTTTATAAGAACGTTGAGGCTGAGATTAACCCAAATTTTAAGAACATGCTTAGAACATAACCCAGGCTGAGAGTCAGTTAAGAAACATCTTTATTTTGCTCATTTAATTTTTTAAATGAGTAGTATACTATGTTCAATGCTTTTTGTAAAGCTAAACTTTGGTTGGCGCGACGTCGTGTGTATATCATGTGACTTAAGAACACCTTAACAACGTTTTCAGGCTCAAATCGCGAAAAAAAGAAAAGAACTTCCAGCCTCAACTCCAAAATGAGACCCTCTTATAAAAAAAAACGGAGTGTATTTAAAAAATTCTAAATTGTCTAATAAAGATGAGTCCCTTTTGGTCAATAAATCTTTCTTCTCTGATGTATGTCTCCCTCGGTATTTGCCATTATACGTGACCGATTACGTTTTCCTAAAACCTTCACTGGTATGCAGGTGTTAGAAGCGCTTGGAATAAAGACAGCTGCTAATGGTACGTACGTTCAATAGCAATATTTCAAACGAGGTGTCTAAATGACCGGTAGCCGGTCAAACTCCGATTCAGCTATTGCACTCGTTAGCCATATTGCCACGCCGAATTTTTTCCCGAATGGGGGGAGACGGCGCTAAAGTAACGCCTAATCGCAGATCAGCATAATGTACAAAATAGAGGAAGGCATGGGATGAAGACTAAATGAAATTGCACAGAATTGTTTTGTGCCAATGAAAACCCGATAAATGGAAATTTTAATGTGTACAAAAGGTGAGAAGAACGGCTCTTAAATTGTGCGCTAATCCCGGGCGTAAAAATTGTTTTCAATTTGTCTCTTTAGAATTTTAACTTCTTGGATAACAGAATGGATTTTTAATTGGATAAATCTAGCGCAATATTCCTTTCTTTAAACTAACAGAAGCAGTCAACATTGGCTTTGATTGCCGTATGTTTTCACTCGCACTGCCAAAAGGCAAAAGCAAGCGGAAACTTTGTCGCAATAACAGAAAATTACCAAAGCTAATTTCAAGGGTAAGTGTGCAATTTAAACGAAAATGACCCTAAAAAAACAAATCGTTTCCGTGTTTATATTTCTTTTTTTAATAGAAAATGTCGGATGCAGTCAAGATAGGAGAAACAGCACACCATTGACGGTATGTTTGTTGTATGATGAGTGAGTGAAAAACCATTTATGAACAATTATTGGACGAGGATCATAAATGGCTTCTATAAATCAGCCGCCTTCGGTAAATATCACGCACCAAAGCCATGACAGGTTATTCCATCCTGTCCTACTGAGTTTCGAAAACTGAATGCAATGATTTTCAAAATACAATGTAAATTAGCCACCGAAACAATTCTTAATTGACGCTTAAACGCTAAACTGTGGGTTGCGCGTGGCTTAACAGGAGCTAAGGTAATGGCCAGGAACGGTTTTCTGAACGCACTCGTCAACCCTCTGCAAATTTGCCTTTCGGAGGCTGTTCGGACGAATGGTTGACTGATTTTGAAACTCCCGCGAGTAATAATAATATGCAAAACTCCACCTCCCACAACAATAGCACGCAAATCAGAGCATTACAACGCTTTAAAACGGATCGAATTTTGAATAATTATCTCACACAAACAATGGACAACAATGTGACGCGTCCCTTGCCTTTGCTTTTTTGTTTGGCTCGGCTGGGTTTCAAACAGAAACGCCATTTATTTTATTTTCCCCGCCGTCTTACGAATAGAAAATACCTGTGTTACCTTTAATGTAGACTACCCTGAAACCGATCGAATAAAAGACTTGATTTAATGAACCGCTTTTACCGGCCGAGCGGTAAAAAAGGACAACAAGGAAATAGAAGCGAGTGTTTCGCGCACCGCACTTTCTATTTGGCTACGCTTAGGAAGAAGAATGTTTTGTTGGAAAACTTTCGGCTACCGCACTTAGACCATTTCGAGTGTGACATGTCAAAAAAAAAAAAAAGAAGAAAGAGAATGTTCTTGCACATGACTTTGTTGACAAAACCCTTTGTGAAGAGCGCGGGCCGCCTTTAAATTAGGGCGCTTTTGTTAACTTTATTACACCTTGGGATTTACTTCACACACTAGATCCTTTGATTGACAGCCACCGATTCATTGACGAGAGCAGTCGGAATTCCGAAAGCTTAATCTGTGCAATAATTATTCCGCGCATTGAAAAACTGGGCACCGTAAGTACATGTCGCCTAAGACAATAGCATTCTGGGCGATGATGTATTCGAATAAATTTAGTTATGGGAAATTTTATGGGGATGGCTCCATAAACGGTTTACAGTATTTGTATAGGTAATCGCACGACCTAGAATGCAATTCAGGATTAATACGTACGAGTGACTTTGAAAGTTCTCAAAATTGCACGAGCCTTTAGACGAGTGCAATTTTGAGAACTTTCAAAGTCACGAATTGAACGAGAAGGTCGTGCGATTTTTTGTTTATAGTACATTCAACAAAATTACGAACTTACGCTCCGTTGTTATGGAAACTTAATAGGTACTCCTACGGAGTACTATTTGGGATTAATTGTACTGCTCTCGACCAATCAGAATTGAGTAATTTTGTTGAGTGTACTTTAAGAATAAAGTATTATTATCACTGTTAAGGTGTCATGCCTCCAGAAAAGATGGCAACAAATGGCGATCCAAGGAAACCTTCCTGGAATCATGACACTACTGGAGCAAGATCCTAACCTTGTATCAACACAGGTGCCAACGATTTAACCATTCTCAACATGTTTACAAAGAGAACACTAATCATAAGCCCTCCGTACTATAACACCAGCAATAGAATTGTGTCTTAATATCTACTAACCTGATTTTTTCAAACCGATGATGCTGCCCGGTTTACTTGAACGACTTAGCCGAAGTGTACTACACTTTTCTCCTCTTTTTTTTATTGTCTCTTTTTTGCTGAAAGGCTATCTTCAACGGCTACAATATAAAAAATAAAGGTGTCAGAAGTTTTTCTTGCCCTCTGTCCTCTTTCCTTATGTCTTTCCCTCTTTCTTGAGTTTTTAAGGCTCATTAAAGTTATAAAACCCTTGTTTGAGGTAAGTCATTCTGGTCAGTGTGCACGTATCCAAATTATGAACATAAGATCAGACATAAAGCCGGCTCCATCTACGCCATGGTGGTTGTTACCTGGCGTCCTTTCGCGACCGCCACTTAGACGGTGACGAATTGATAAGAGTCAGCTCAAGGACAGTTAAAAGTAATCATTCTCGTGTGCCCTAAATGTCTTTCTTTCTTTCTTACTTTTTTTTTTACCTCTCTCTCTCTCTCTCTCTCTCTCTCTCTCTCTCTCTCTCTCTCTCTAATTTCTTTCTTTGTGTGAACCGGCCACGCTAAAGGATTTTATCATGGTAAGTGCCACTTAAATTGTCATTTCCTACTACACCATGATTACTGGCTTATTTTTTTTTTTGGAGTTGCTGATGAATTTTTTGCTACTGACCTTCGTTGTTTTTGTTTTTCATGATTCGACCGACGATGCACCAATAAATGAAGGGGGTCAGTATTTGATGATTAATTGGTTGATTGATTGATTGACTGATTGATTGATTGATTTTCTGATGTGCCTTTTACTAAGATCACGTGATATGATAAATATGTTACGCTAAAAGAGTAAGGCCCATTTCAAACGTCGTGCTGCCGTGCTTAGCTGGCTCGACTGTAGCACGACTCCACTGAGCACGACTTGGTTTCAGACGTCGAATTTCATGCCGTCGAATTAAAAGCTGTTGCCGTAAACATGCGTCAAACCATAAAAAACCGGCTTTGCTGACTTTTAAAATGTATTTTAAACTTTATGAATTCAGTTCGAAACGGCAGTAGTACGATGTTCGAAACCGGCCAAGTCGTGCTATTGTCGAATTTAATTCGATCAATTGAGTTCGACACGGTAGTAGCACGACGTTTGAAACAGGACTGCGGAGAATTATAAGTTGTTGTTGATTTAACTGACTGTGTATTTTTTCTTTCTTTTTTTCTCTTGGTGAATTAATAAACTGTGGGTGCAATGAATCACTTCGCATTTGACGATTTAGTTTGTAAGTAAAGCTTCTGGATGAATAAACGAAAGATGTATTTGATGGTTTTAAACTTTCTTCACGTTAGATCAGTCGACACAATCTTCATTAAAGTAAAACTGTACCAACCGGTATTTTAATTTGTTTAAGACTGCATTGCATTGGGCAGCGAAAAAGGGAAGAAAGGACATTGCTGAAAAATTGACGAATACAGGGATGGATGTGAATTTAACCTCGGTGAGATTTCAACTTGTCTTACTACTTTCGGTCGTTGTTGTTTGTTTTTTAACTTTAGCTCATCCTCCCACCTCAGTGCTAAAATTTTGACTAACAAATGTTTATCTTTTTATGTATTTTCTTTACATTTACTACCGTTACGGACAAGCAGAAGGTAAGATTAAAAATGTCACATTTTTCCAAGGCAGTACTTTAGATATATCGCCTTTTACAAGCTAATTTTCACGTTACATAGTGAGAATTTGTACCCTACTGGCAGAGTCGCTTCGATCTTTCTTGGATAAATCGGGAAAGATGAAGGTGCCTCTGCCGAGGGCTTCGACAATTTCCTTGTTGAGCATGCGTCAAATTAAAACGAACAACTGGAAATGTGAAGCCGTCGGCGGAGTCGCTTTCCTCTTTCGCGACCTATCTAGCAATGGAAAGATCGAAGCGACTCTGCTAGCAGGGTAGAAAGTTTGTTTTCTAAGTAACGACTATTTTTGCATTTTATTTCCGGTTGATGACGATCTCTTTCAAAACGTACAACAACGAAAGGGGGTAAGTTCCATATTTGACAAGAGCCTGTGAGACTTTATACTTATGTAGGATTATAATGTCGTAATAATTTAATCGCTAACACTTTTTTCAGGGATACACCGCTCTTCATCTCGCCGTGATTCAAGGACACGAGAATGTGATAGCTACTCTCTTTGATTGTGGTAGGGAGACAGGCTTTTCTCTTTTGTTTTACTACAAAAGCTGATTTTCTCTAGCGACGGAGTCGTAATCGAAGTCGTAAGGGCCCTTATGACCTAATGAAAATCAAAGATCGGAGTCATAAGCTCGACGGAATCGGAGTCGGAAAAATCAGAACGTTTCCATTTTCTT
This sequence comes from Galaxea fascicularis, assembly GCA_948470475.1. Classification (NCBI taxonomy): domain Eukaryota; kingdom Metazoa; phylum Cnidaria; class Anthozoa; order Scleractinia; family Euphylliidae; genus Galaxea; species Galaxea fascicularis. Next base: position 1,192,684 of record OX419339.1, read on the forward strand.
CCGACTCCGCTTATGACTCGTCCGGAGTCGGAGGCAGAAGCAGAAGAACCAACCAATCACAATACTTGTTCTCACGCTCGCCGATTACAATACGTTTGAGACCAAAATAGCGCTTGCGACTCTGACAATCTAGTTTTCACTAGATCATAAGCGACGGAGTCATAAGTGGAATAGCCTTCTGCTTCCGACTCCGTCGATTTGATTGGCCGTTTTTATACTAGAGACGCATTATCCGCCTGGACGAGACATATGTACTTCGTCTGGTTATGCGTCTCCAGGACGCACAGGCATCCAGACGAACTATCCTTCGTAATTCGTCTTGAACGACGAATTTCGAGAGAGAGGTCGCCTGGACGCCTAAGTCGTCTTGTGGCAGTCTTTATACTAGACGAATTTCACAGACAAAATCTTTGCCCAAGTTGGTCCCAGACGGATTATGTCGTCTTCTGTAGTTCGTCCCGTCTTTACACTCTGAGATGAATAACATGAGAGACGCACAATTCGTCTGGACGGATTATGCGTCTCCAGTATAAAAACGGCTATTTCACTGGATCATAAAGCTCTACGCTTCTGACTACGACTACGACTCCGACTCCGTCGCTAGTGAAAACCGACTTTTAACTGAAGCTGAAAAATGAGATAAAACAATTTTCAATTACGTTGCGGTATTAAGGCAGTCAACAGATAGATTACGCACCAGAAGTGGCGTTTGGGACTTGTCATCAAGAGAAGCCCATGTCCTCCACTGAGGCTCTTATTAGCTGCTATCAAGCAGTTAAACTGACCGAGTTCACTTAGCCAAGGGTCATAGCCGGCATGTAGTGAAGAGTCTTTCTGCATAAAGGAAAGGTGAGATTGGAGTATAAAGAATAAAATGGAAAATGGACAACGAATAAACGAGTTAGTTTTTAGGGAACGACGGGGTGAGGAGGGGGGGTGGGGGTGAACTACAGGAGAAGACACAGAAGGCTTCAGTTTTCCCTCAGGAACTGGTCGTAAGAAAGTGTCAATGCTTGGGTGTTCAAGTTCCCCTAATTTTTATGAAGAGACTCGTTGCCCCGCTACCTTTTTTCCGGGGCTAATGACGCCTTAGCAGTGATAAAGATTGTTTATAACAATCGTTTTCTTTGCTTAGATGCTGATGTTGATATACGGGATTATAGTGGACGAAAACCAAAACATTACATAACAGACAGACTGACTTCAGTATGGATTCAAGGTAAGCTAACACGCATGACTTGTAATAATCCATCCGATCAGTTTATTCTTGTGTTGTGGTTGCGTCTTTCAACGCTATTACCTCAACTAAGGTTTAGCGTGAGTTTCTGAGTTACAGATAAATTTTACAGTTTGGGTCTAAAGTGTTTATTGTAGCACTGTTCACCGAAAGAATTATACAATAGTGGACCGCGAAAAGCTCAAGGTTTAGATGCACTTTGAGAGGGGCTCAGCAAGTTCGGCCATGTGAATCAACCCCTCCTCCCGTCTTAGACATATGGGAGTTTAACTGTTGGCATGGCGATGACGGCAAGGAGAACTTAAAAGCAGTAGGGGTACTAAGCAACACATTAATTCTGCATATTCATCACAGTTTTTGGCACATTTCTTCATAACTTCACGTATTATGGGGGACACAAACACCCGACGACATTTTTTCTTTTTTTTTTTAACTTGCTTGGCATCGGTCCTTAGAATTTGACAGCGGGAGAATTCGCCTGGCAATTTCGCGAATTGGAAGAATCACCGTCACCGTTACCGTCGTGGTATCTTTTGGCATTTTTTGTTAAAAATTTTAACTTCCAAAAATTATTGGGGGGGGGGGCTTAAGCTCCCCTGCCCCTTCCCCTGCTACGGGCCTGTATTCCCTATGGATGGATATTCAAAAAGCGCCTTCAGGTTAATTGGCTGACACCTGTTGCCAGTAATTTCCAGCTCGTAAACTTCGATGGATCCATACTACCACTCTTTAGTCAGTTGGTACTATGATAGTGTCGTGGTATGAAACATGTGCCTCATCATTGCATTTGGTAAACAATCAACTTTGTCGATTTTTTTGAAACAACAAAATTGAGGAATGAATACCTCCATCGATAACCCCCATGCAGTAATTAGCGTGTCAAAAGCAGATTTAGAGCCACGTCAAAGTAAAGTGCTGAAAACCGGTGTTTGCCACACTTGGTTTTCATTGTTATTGACATATTTTGGTCTTCGTCTTTTAAGTGGCACTAGAATCCACTTGTAATATTAACACTAATAGGACAAAGATATGTATCTTTCGGGAAATAGGCTTACGTCAATTTATAAACTTAGAATTTTATAAAACCTGATAATTACTATATTTTCATATCTTCTTTAGAGAAACTCGGAAAGAAAGTGATCCCATCAGGTTAGTTCGAACGTCTCTCTGAAAGTTTAATTTTGTCCTCTTGAGTTTTTTGTCTGAACTCCTGCAATGCTGTTCGTTGTGGTGGCAAGTCCAGACAAAATTGTTAGTAGGTTCATTTGGCTATCATGTTCGCCATGCTTTCTTTATTCGCTTTATCTCTTTAATTTTCTTTTTGTTGTAGTTTTAGTGTCGTCCGAGGAGGCCCTTAGTAAAGGCTTTCGAAATGAAGGTTCATTTTTCTTGGAGACAAAATCACAGAGCAGTTCTCTAGGATCAGGGCTGGATCAACTTGACCAGGATCCGAATGCACTGCGTACACCAAGACATAAAGCATCAAGATCGGTACGTGAGTTAAGTTACCCCGTGAACATAATCAGTGGACAACTTCTATCACTCAAACAACGATAGAATGCCCCAGTGTTTCGTAAGCGCTAGCTGATGAAAACTTTGATGTCTTGAGTTTTATTAAGAAAATAACTTAAAAGCGATCCTTATTCTAGCGTTGGTCCTCTGCGTATGAAAACTGGCCGCGGACGCCAACGAATTATCACTGAATACACCATCACATTTCTTGTCCAATCCCCTGCTCTACTGCAGGTGTGTAGGACAAAATACGATAGCTTGCGTTTTTCACGAGCTAAACACAACACAACAAACAAATGTTATTAACATTTAACAATTAAAAGAAGAACAGACACAACTCGCGTATAGCGTAAGTTAGTCGAGGCGAGTTGTGCAGGGAGGAAAAAGAAAACAGAAGGAAATAATAATAATAATAATAATAATAATAATGCATTTGTAAAGCGCTAAAACTATTAATATTCTAAAGCGCTATTAATAATCATATCAATTAAAAACCAAAATGAAAATGTGTCCAACCACAAATCTGTACTAAATACGTCAACTGCCAAATGCTTTCCTGAAAAGGAAAGTCTTCAGCTGGCTTTTGAAAGTCTCTACTGATGCCGCTCCGCGAATATCAGCGGGAAGCTCATTCCACAGAAGCATTAGTATCCGGAGATAAATATGGTTATCTATTTTTCTCAGTCATCTTTCGTACAGGCTTGCAGGAACGTAACTGGTAGATTTACGGGCAAGAAGTCACCGAAATTAGACATTCCCGAAACTACAGGGTAAGTATTTCTAACTAGTGAATGGCAGTTATCGGGTAGCTTACAAAAGCGAACATTAAACAGATATTATTTTGAAATCTTGTTCTGCCCGATCATTGATCTTCATGTCCGTTCCTTTCAGCTTCCAGTATCACAGAACGGGTCGCGCCAGATCTGCTCCCGACATCAACGACATAACATCCTGGAGCCCACGAGTTGTTCACGTACTGCCTTAACCCGTGATGGCACCTGGCATGAGATAATTACCTGTACATAAAGCGATTCACCACTTCCACATTTCCCACAATACACCTTGTTTACCTCTTTCCCCCATTTCCCCTCTTCAAACGAATTGCATAAGCACTGTTTTCAAGTCCTCTGGGGACGATTGTAAGTCCCAAGAGAAATTGAAAACAATGCTCATGTAAAAATTTGGGTGGCAAACAAAGTGTGTACAGGAGTTCGGAGTTTTACTGCTCTTGCGTGCGTTGGGATAAAAAGAAGCATACAATTTTCTTCTTTTGTTTGATGGATGGACGGACGGACGGACGGGCGGACGGACGGATGGATGGAACGGAACACATATTTTGTTAACAGTCCCTCAGGGAGTAACGCGTTTCATTTCGTTTAACAAACTTAGAGGATAAATATCCAGGAACAAGACCATTTAAAGACTTATATACCATTAAGGCTTTCTTTATTTGAAATTGAGTGCTCAAGTCTTTCCAATCGAGTTGTCTAAATAAGCGGTTAGCGTCAGCATCACAGCTAGACACGGGTGAAACGTGAGCGGCACGGTTCTGAAGCTTCTGTAGCCTGTCAAATAACGTTTTACCACAGTTACCCCAGACAGGATTGCAATGAAGAGTAGGTGGAGGGGCAAAAGGTCTAATTCTTTTTATTGCTCCTATCCCGGAAGCGACCCTTTTAGATAATTCATCAATGTGTGTTTGCCACCGTAGGTTTTCATCAATTAATATTCCAAGCAATTTCACAGAGGAAACATGTTCTATCGGAACATTATCAATAGAGAGCTCAGGTGGGTTCGACAAAGTACTCAATTTTTGTCTGGAGCCAATTAGCATAAGTTTCAGCAGTGTTCAAAGTAAGTTTCATCAGCATACATCCTAGGCCGGCACAATGTTAGGCAGTTTAGTAAGTCAGTAATATAAATAAGAAATGAAAGGTGGCCAAGGATTGTTCATTGCGGTACCCCGCATTTACGTGAACAGATTCTAGAAAGAGAACCATTAATGAGACATCGTTGTGTACGGTTAATTAAATATGACTTGAACCTATCAAGAACTGTTCCTTGTATTCCGTAAAGGTTCATTTTTGATAGAAGGATATCATGGTCAACGGTGTCGAATGCCTTTTTTAAATCGAGGAAAACCACAGCATTAACATTACCACGATCAATATTAAATGCCCAATCCTTTCAAGCACTTACAAAGAGATGAAGTTCATTTTGACAGCTATGTTAACAAAATTATTTTGTTCCAGTGCAAATATGTTACAGGATTCGGAGTTCTCCATTGCGAGTCAGGTGGACGTGCTGGTCTCCAGTACGATTAAAATATTGATCTTAAGTTTATGGAGTAAGCCAACAGCGAGGGTAGAAGTATTTTAAGGGGCCGTTAATGATAAGACGGATACAAACAAGACGGGTTCGACCATTTCACTCTGATAAATAACAACCAGACTTGTTTTTATTCCAAAGAATCTGTCTACAAAAACATCCAAACTGTACAAATAATGAAATAAATATTACCGACTACGTATCTAATGTCAACACCTAGATCATTACCTGACAACAAAGCAGTTATTAAATATTACTTAGCATTATCACGACCGAAATGACAACAAAACGTCTTGACTACACGACCAGCGATCAATTCTTTTATAAAAATATATGAATCTCAAATGTACCTTTACCGGCTAAGGTATTCCTTCAGGTGCCTTAAATATTACTACGTGAACAACACAAACATCTAAACTGTATGGACACTGACTAGACATCTTCCTTGCAAGAAGGGATAATAAAATTTGGTCTCCTTGAGTCTTTGGAATAAGTTACCATCAGTATAACGATATCGGAGCTGGCGTGCGTTTCTCGAAACCCCGGAAACTTTTCGGGTCTATTTCGGGTGCCACAATATCCTTCATATCTTCAAAACGAAGACGTTTCCGGGCATGAAATTTTGCAGCAAATTTGCCCTTCGTATCTTGAAATCATAGTAAAAGGACATGGCTTTTCGGGCCCGAAATGTTCACGGGACTTTCGAGAAACGGGTCCCTGGACCGCCATTACAGAGGGAAATAGGAACGAAGTGTGACCTCGTCTAATCAATCAGCATAATTTCATGAGTCAACCATCTAATATCTCTAGAACCAACTGGAAGAAAAAGGGAAAAAATAATTATGAGAAACTCCCAATGACGTTTAGTATGAAATACCAGTGGGTAATGTGAGGACAAGACTACTGAAGAAACAAGGAGACGATTACCACACAATGTATAGATTGCAAAACAAATATGTCAAGACCAGCAAAGCGAGGAAAATATGCAGATTGCTATCAGGTTCTTAAATTTACTAATATTTCACTAACAAAAGGACAACGGAAAATCACTACCGTCAGGGAGGTTTGGGCATGTGACTCTTATTATTGAAAATTTGGTGGATATTTTCCATGAATTTCTCCGAGAATTTTTAATGTTTAAGAAACCATACCAAACACTCGAAAGACTGTGTCATCAAACTCCGAACGCCCCGGAGCCGGTTTAACTTGAGTGTTGCTGTTTTTTTTTCCAACCCAAACGTCAGCGTTTGCATACCAGATGAAACAATCTTCCTTTTAGTTTGATATATTACTTTAGAGCAGGGTTTGATGGTTAGATGGTTTGAATATCACAGGACTTGCCAGCAAGACCAAAACTTCTAACTTTGAGCTACACTGCTCTCTTTCCCATTTACTTCGGGGTTCACCCTCTTCAATTACAGGCTTTTAGAAAATAGTGTTTGAAAGAGTTCAGATATCTACAATCGACTGACTAAAAAGAGCCCGCGTGTTATGGTGTCAGCAGTTCATCACATGATTGCACAGGCGCGACTTCCTTGAGCGACTTTCGGGTCCATCATGATTTGGCCTCCATTTGCAGTGGTTCCGTTTTGATCCTTTAAAATCTTAAATTAAGAATCAAAATATAATAATTACAAATCGTTACAAAATTTATGTAGTTATATTTTCAATAAGCGTAATGCCCAAAACACCAAGGATAACTAAATAACTTGCAAGATATTGTTTATCAGTAAATGAACTCGAGTGAACGTAAATGGCAGGGTCTTTTTGCGTATCTGAAATGTAAAATCGCACAACGTTTTTGTTTTCTAATGGTGTGACACCAGGACGCGGACTGGAATGTTAAAAATGACCGAAACCAGCAGCCTCCACATTCACTGTATTTCAAGCTTTGCGAGTACGTGCGCACAAATCCGGCCAGAAACCCGCAGCGTTCTAAAAATAAAAAGATACACGCAAAGGTTGACTCAAAGGGCTTGTACGGGAGAGGGAAGCTCCTACTCATGGGCTCGCACCGAGAGGGGGGGGGGGGGTTGGAAGTGACAAACTCTCCTTACCCCCATAAGTAGGTTGACCCTGTATTTCAGTTTTCCACTTTGATAGGCAGCTGCGGCGGCAACGGCTCGGTGGAAAGCTTCAAACGACTGCTCTTCAGGCGGTTTTTTTGCCCACTCCTCACAAAGGTCCTGTCAAGCAAAACCAATAGAAGATAAGTTTGGTCAGTCAGTCTGCAGGCATCT
>OX419339.1:1205000-1300000 GCA_948470475.1 Galaxea fascicularis
GATTAAACGAAATTCAAGAAACAATAAGAAAAAAACGCTGGCTTTAAAGTCTTCTTCAGCGGACACAGAAGAGTGGAAATTGCGCAAAAAGGCTTCGCAGAATGAAAGCTGCAGGAGAAGGGTCAGTTTTCACACCTACGTTTCCGTGATGTACAAACTGAAAAGGTCATGACAAGAGGCGTTAAAGTTGTAAAATTGAAGTTTTCACGTTATTTTGCATGGACTTCGATGCAAGATTTTAGAAGATAAGAATATGCCATCCCTGCGGCATGAACCTGCGAGCTGACAGTCTTGTTTGACACAGTCGCGACATACTCTTGTCGTCTCACTTTCGTTCGTAACTCACAGCTTCGCCGCCAGAGAAGATCACCTGCTCGCACGCTACCCCAACAAGTTTTTACGGGGGAGCAGGGTCGACGCAGTGGTGAGAGTGCTCGCCTCTCACCAACGTGTCCCGGGTTCGATTCCCAGACTCGACGTCATAAGTAGGCTGAGTTTGTTGGTTCTCTACTCTGCTACGAGAGGTTTTTCTCTGGGTACAAAAACCAACATCTGCTTTGATTTGAGTTAGAGTTAATTTGATTTATAGTCTGCCCAATTAGTAGAGCCCCTGTGCTCGGCTAGAAAGATTTGAGACTTAAATATTTAGTAATGATGATGATGATGATTATTATTATTATTATCGTTATCTTACACAACGCACGTTTTTCACTCAAACCGGATCAGAACTTGACGAAAAGAATAATGAAAGATCTGCCCGCTTAATTTACCTGAATGAGGAAGTGCCTGTTTATGAACTTGCCGCGATCCCACATCCACACATTGTTGTTGAGTAAGTTCTTCATTTTCACCATTACTCTGCAAACAAACAACATAGCAAATGGAAAGGAAATTAAAGGTTCCTTAACCAATTACATGAGACAAAGGTTATGAGGCTGATTTATCCCATATATTCCAAAGCGATCCTTGACTTATGTTTCTCATGTCTCGCGAAACGGGACAAGGGAAATGAGTTCTTAGACGCTTTTAGCGGTTTCTAAGAATAGCCCGAGGGTCACCGTGATCGTCAAGGAAATAAGTGATACGAAAGAGCGGATCTGTTTGAAAGTCCTTCAGACAAAAGTCACGTTTGATGGAAACCTTATTGTGAACTGCAAGCTCATTTGACCTCCAATGACCTATACACCAGTAAAAGTTACATGGAAGAATTCCTGTCACTGCAGTAGCTTAGACTACATGTATACTACTAGGTCTACATGACCTACTCATGGTGAAGAAAGCATTCTATCTCCCTGTGCTCTGCACTAATACAAAAACAACAGATCTATTAGTACTGATCTTCACTAACTCTCTGACTGTAGTGATGGTAACTACACATTCTAACACATAACAAGAGCACCAATTATTTAAGATATTTTCACTAAGCTAACAAGTTAGAGAGAGTGAAAAGACAGTGAAACAGCCCAAACTGTAAGACAGTTAATTAGATTTGATGAATCGAGACCCGTGTGTTATTTCTTTTGTTGACTTGTATGTTGTGCACTTGTGATTTTTCTTTTTCTTACTCAGTCATAAACTCCTATGGCTTCACAACAACAACAACAACAACAACAATTACAACAATAACAATAGCCAGTTCAAGGACCTCAAATATTTGGAGAGAGCGGGAACTGGTAAGGAGCTTAAAGTACACCGATATTGTGACTTATAAATATACTTTTATCCTGGTTATTTGCTTCTATGGGTAGAAGTACATGTAAGTTTATGTAAGGGGTACAACTGAATTTCAGGGGGTGGCAGAGTGAATATGGTGGTACAGTAAGATCGATGATGGTTTATTGTTCTGACGTTAAGTAAGTAATTTTATTTATCCACATATCGCATATGAACTAGCCAGGGCTCGTTTAAATGCAAATGTGCCGAAGACCAGCAACACTAGGGGTGGTCACAGCCAGGGTTCTTTACGTCCCTAGTGGTTCTTTAACGTCCCACAAAATCAATTGTGAAGAGTTGTGAGAGGGACCTCCGGTTTATCGTCCTTATCCGAGAAGACTAGAAAGTCTAACCATTTGCAGATGTCACTGCAAGGGTAGCACTTTCTCGTCAGATATCCGAGTGTTGGTCCGGCTGGGGCTTGAACCCACGACCTCCCGCACGGTAGTACGGCACCCTACCGACTGAGCCGACGTTCTGACCTTGTTGTTGGTTCGAATGCCTGCTACAGCATTTTTTCTTACTGCGAAGTACAGTTTCAGTTTTTCAAAGGCTGAAAAATTTTAATTCAGGGCACTTGAACACGGAATTGTTACCGGTTCGCAGAAATTATCTTTTATTGTTCTTGCTCGCCACAAATAATTCTGAGAGTCTGTCTGTTTTGAAGTGAACTCAATTTGTTCCGGGCCCAGTTTTTCAAAAGCCAGTGGACAGTAATCCACGATGAAAAGTTAACTGAGATTTCCTTTTTGCTCATTCAAAATGTTCTTATCCAAGACCGAAAGAAAAAAAGTCTCAGAGAAAGTTCTGGTGGTTAGCAATCAAACTGCAAAAGAAAACTATTTACATGCAAGCCAACTGAGGCTTTGAACAAATTGGTCCTGAGGGAGTGGCTGACTGGGCTTTCAAGTTTTCAGCTTATTTACTATGTGAGTATTACCACTTAACTGACAATCTGGGTATCTCTCTTTAACACCTACTTTGTTTCTGCGTTTCCTCCTTCCCCGTGAGCTGCTCCAGAAATAAGAATCACCTCAAAGTTCCTGAAGAAAAAAAGAACCTTGATGTATTTGTACCTCCATGCACAGTTATTAAATAAGAAATAATAGGCCATATTCGTATTCTCGGTATTGAACTGGATCTAGCATGAAGTGGAGGCTCTTGCGGGGGAATACATTTACTTATGAAAAGATTCCCCCGCAAGAGCCTCCACTTCATGCTAGATCCAGTTCAATACCGAGAATACCGCGAATATGGCCTATTGTAACTAATTTTGAAAGAAAGTTTTCATTACATAGTACCATATCTCTTTCTGAGGGAATTCAAATCTTCTAACCACTCCTACAACCAGCCCTTTCCACTGCAGTAGGAGCATAGAGTGCCAACAGTCACATCATTGACGTACAGGGGCCAACAGCCACATGACTGGAGCATAGGGGGCCAACAGTCACATGACTGAAGCATAGGGGGGGAGCAACAGTCACATGACTGGAGTGTAGGGGACAAACAGCCTCATGACTGAAGCATTGGGGGGGGGAGGCATGACTTTTGGACTCCATAACCAGCTGAGGCTTTTCCACGGACAGCTAAACCCATTCCCTTGCATCCACCCAACCAGTACATGTACAGCAGTACAAACCATGACACCCCAATGATGTCCCCCCCCTTTTTATGTCCCCCTCACGTTCTATATCTGAACTGAAGCAGATTTTTGTCTACGGGGCTGGGACTTCAGCTTAGCAGTGTTTTGCTCTTACCAACCAACCTAACCAGCTCAGCATTTGCTAATCCATTCATTACCCAACCATGATTTCTTACAACTTCTACTTATGAGGTAGAAGTTGTAATGAATCTCATTGAAAACACTTGGCTAGTAACTTACTTATGTTTGTTGAGTTCTTCACTGATGGCATTCACCTCGCTGACCTTGGGAAGTAATTCTAGTACATGTTCCTGGACTCTCACCTGGTCTATGTATTTCAACAAAGACAACAATCCAAATAATTATAGAGACAATACTGACCTAATGGACTGATCCTTAACTGAGCTAACACAGGAAGGCATCTAAATATGGTAAATTTGAAGCTCACCTATAAACTGTGGTTGAAAGGTGAAATGTGAATGTGTTGAAAGTGTAGTACAACTTTGTATCAAGAAGTTTTGATATAATTTGTTTAAGAGAAGACAAATGTTGTACCCAAAGCTCTCTGCATGCAATGGAGTTAATGAGGCAACACTGATTTGGCCCAAGGCTGCAATCAATAATATTTTATTGTTTGTAGTGTCTATGGTATTTCATGGAAAGAAAAAGGTTATAATTTGCTGAATAAAATGAAACATATGTCAGAGGAAATGAAAGATATTTGACTGCCAATCAAATAAGCATCACTTATAATCATAAAATCCTTTGGTCGAGGGTTATGGCTTTCCTTGAGTCTGTTGGGTAAAGTCTGATTAACACACCTTTGGAAAGCCCTGACCCAAAACCTGTGGCAAAACCCTTGGCTTGAGCTATCTCCTTCTGAGCAAATTCCCAGTCCACCTCATCCGGAGTTCCCTCAGCTTTCTCGGTGTTGTTTGGATTGATTAGAATATACATGTGGTTGGAGCCTATAAAACAAGAAAGCACCATAATACAAACAATAAACTATACTACAAAGATTTAACTGACACTGCGCTAATCGACTGTTACACCGTCATTATAATTGCATTCACTGCCACCATTTCCAATAGAATCACCACTATTGTTGTCATCATTGATCTCCATTATTATCAACACCAGAACCAACGACAACACCATTATTAACATCATCATTATCATAACCACTGCTATCATCTGGTGAACATTTAACATAATACCACCCTCGCTATAACTCCCACCACAACCACAAACACCACCATCATTGGTTTGACTATTAATGTACTTTCTGGCACTGGACAACCTGGCCATTCACAGGTCAATATGTCACCAACCCATGCCAATACCGGTACTCCTTTTTGAAAACATACAAAACACATAGTTGACTCCCTGTTCCTCTAATCTCTAGCATTTTGGGGTCTATGAGAAAAAGCTGAACAACTGGACAGGTTCTAAATCTGGGTGTGATTATTGTAGCTTAGACATCATAAGCACTGTTTATAGTTTGAATCTATAATCACTTATAGAGCTCAATAACCATACATTATCTTACCAAATAAGATTCTGTCATAATGTTTCAGCACACGCTCCCCAGTCAGTGGCATCCCATTCACCTTTGTTTTTGCACCAGGAGAGGCAGGCTCAATAGTGATTTCACCATTGCTTGACTTGATCAATGCATGCTGCTTAAGAATGCTGCAAACAACAGAGAAAACAGACAGATTGCAACAGCTTGAAATAACCATAGAGTTGCAGAGTTTACGATGTCTAACAGTTTTTAAGAATTATTAAATACAACCAACAAAGAGCATCAATGGTACAGTGTGCAAACCACCTGAGGAATCCATCTATATAATCATGTACTGGACTCACATCCCACTCTGGTAACAGATGATGGGCAGGAAGAGAGGAAACGCTTGCAGTTGGTTCATACCAAGGAGATGATATACAGATAGTGTTCATATCAAAGAAAACAAACGGCCGTTTTGACCGTTGGACCGCCTTTATGCTTAGAGTGTAGGTCAAGTCGATCGTATATTAATTTTAAGTGGACACTTCTGTCCAAGACACTTTTAGTAGCGTGATACGTGACGATCAACTTGTTATGTAATTTGGCCACCGTCTTACAAATAGACTAAATCGCAATAATTAAGGCCTGATTTAATCAGTTTCACCTTGGATCGGTTCGATAGATTTGTCTTCGATTTAATTTATGAAAGAATTGCTTTACGGTTCAGTGTCTGTCCATTTCATCTCTGGTCTCTGGGAAAAAGTCCTTTCTTTTCTGAACCAGTGCGTGAGCAGAATGGTTATAAAAAGCAAATTTTCACCTCATTATTTATTCATAGAGATCTTGGCCGAAAGGTACGTCTATCCCCTAACGATCAGGAAGTCCCGGGTTCAATCCCTGGCAACGGCAACCATCTTCGGTTTTTCTTTTTTCTTTTTCTTTTTGTTCTGGCTTTTTTTTAAGTATTAGTTTGACTAATCATTGAGCTTTAGAGCGATTTTTCAATTTTACATGGAGATTTAATGGGTATTTTGTAGAAACAGCCGAAACACCAAATGACCGGCCTTTCGATTTGTTTGATAAGTACGGGAAATCAACGATTTAATCACATCCAGGTTATGATTTTTTCATCAAGATGTGTTGTGCGATTCCCTAGACTTTATTTTTCTTAAAATCAAGCTGCATTTTACACAGGCCATACGAAGCGCTCTGTGGCTGTCGGCTTTGCGTGACTATCAACTTGTTACGTGACACAAAATATTGCACCATCATTTCAGATCATTTCAAGTACTCGGTTCGGGTGTAAATTCTCAAAGAAGATTTGGCCGTTGTGTTACAGATCAACTACATGACAATCACAAAGGCCCGATATAATTCATTTTAAGTCCGTGGATAGGTTCCACAGATTTTTTTTTGATATGAAAGAATTACTTTGCGGTTCAATGTTGTGGTTCATGTTGTTTACAGCTGAAGTTGAAAGGCAACAAAGGTCTTGGGAATCGTTTAGCATATCCTTATGACAATATCGTAGTTTAGATCAGATAAATTCTTCGATTTTCTGGAATTTGTCAATACCCTTTCTCGAGTAAACACAAAGGATATTTGTTTGCATGACAAACCGGATGCGTGACTGCCATGCCTTATGTACTGTAAAATTAACAAATTCAGTTGCCTGATGTCTGAGTGGCGTAAGTGATAAGCGCACAATGTGAACTTTTGATCTGAGATCCCGAGGTCACGCGATCGATTCTCAGTGCAGGTGTAAAAAAATTCTTGCAGCTCCGGCTGAGAGGTACCCGGGCCTCACGACGGACACGACAAATAAAAACAAGAAATTCTCAGAATTTTCAAGCGGCTGTTTTTGCCATTTGGACCGCCTTTATCCATAGGATGTAGTTTAGGGCGGTTGTAATTTAAAATTTTGAGTAAACAGTTCTGTCCAAGACACTTTTAGTAGCGTGATGCGCGACGATTAACTTGTTACGCAATTCGGCCAATGTCGTACAAATAGACTAAATCGCAATCATTAAGGCCTGATATAATCAGTTTCAGCTTGGATTGGTTCGATAAATCTGTGTTCGATTTAATTTATGAAAAAATTGCTTTACGGTTCGGTGTCTGTCAATTTCATTTCTGATCTCTGGGCAAAAGTCCTACTTTTTCTGAACCAGTTCGTGAGCAGAATGGTTATAAAATTTAAATTTTCACCTCATTACTTATTCATAGTGGACTTGGCCGAAAGGTACGTCTATCCCCTACCGATCAGGAAGTCCCGGGTTCAACTCCTAGCAACGGCAACCCTCTTTGGTTTTTCTTTTTTCTTTTTCTTTTTGTTCTGCTGTTTTTTTTAAAGTATTAGTTTGACTAATCGTTGAGCTTTAGAGCGATTTTTCAATTTTAAATGGAGATTCAATGGGTATTTAGTAGAAAAAAACAGCCGAAACACCAAGACCGGCCTTTCGATTTCTTTGATAAGTCGGGGAAATCGGCGATTTAATCACATCCAGGTTATGATGTTTTCATCAAGATGTGTTGAACGATTCCCTAGACGTTTATATTTTTCTTAAAATCAAGCTGCATTTTACGCAGGCCATACGACGCACTCTGTGGCTGTCAGCTTTGCATGACTATCAACTTGTTACGTGACACGAATATTGCACCATCATATCAGATCATTTCAAGTACTCGGTTCAGGTGTAATTCTCGAAGAGGATTTGGCCGTTGTGTTACAGATCAACTACATGACAATCACAAAGGCCCGATATAATTCATTTTAAGTCCGTGGATAGGTTCCATAGAATTTTTTTTTTGATATGAAAGAATTACTTTGCAGTTCGGTGTTTGCCCGAACTTCTGGGGAATTTCCCCGCTAACCAGATTCAGAGGTAAATATTGCATCATCGTTTCAAGTGCGTGGTTGGTGTTGTTTACAGCTGAAGTAGTTGAAAGGCAACAAAGGTCTTGGGAATCGTTTAGCATATCCTTATGACAATATGGTAGTTTAGATCAGATAAATTCTTCGATTTTCTGGAATTTGTCGATACCCTTTCTCGAGTAAACACAAAGAATATTTGTTTGCGTGACAAACCGGATGCGTGAGTGCCATGCCTTATGTACTGTAAAATACACATGTGAAGTCGACCGATGTCTGAGTGGCGCAAGTGATAAGCGCACGCTGTGAACTTTTGATTTGAGATTCCAAGGTCGCGGGTTCGAATCTCAGTGGAGGTAGTACAAAATAAAAATTATTGCAGCTCTAGCCGAGCGGGGCACGGGCCTCACGACGGACACGACAAATAAAAAAAAACAAGAAATTCTCAGAATTTTCAAGCGGCCGTTTTGCCATTTGGACCGCTTTTATCCTTAGGATGTAGTTTAGGTCGGTGGTAATTTAAAATTTTGTGTAAACAATTCTGTCCAAGACGCTTTTAGTAGCGTGATGCGCGACGATTAACTTGTTACGCAATTCGGCCAATGTCTTCCAAATAGACTAAATCGCAATCATTAAGGCCTGATTTAGTCAGTTTCACCTTAGATCGATTCGATAGATCTGTCTTCGATTTAATTTATGAAAGAATTACTTTACGGTTCGGTGTCTGTCCATTTCATCTGTGGACTCTAGGAAAAAGTCCTATCTTTTCTGAACAAGTGCGTGAGCAGAATGGTTATAAAAAGTAAATTTTCACCTCATTAGTTATTCATAGAGGGCTTGGCCGAAAGGTACGGCTATCCCCTAACGATCAGGAAGCCCCAGGTTCAATCCCTGGCAACGGCAACCTCCTTTGGTTTTTCATTTTTCTTTTTCTTTTTGTTCTGTTTTTTTTTTAAGTATTAATTTGACTAATCGTTGAGCTTAAGGGCGATTTTTCAGTTTTACATGGAGATTCAATGGGTATTTAGTAGAAACAAACTGCCGAAACACCAAATGACCGGCCTTTCGATTTGTTTGATAAGTCGGGGAAATCGACGATTTAATAACAGCCAGGTTATGATGTTTTTATCAAGATGTGACAGTGTTGAACGATTCCCTAGACTTTTATATTTTTCTTAAAATCAAGCTGCATTTTACGCAGGCCATACGACACGCTCTGTGGCTGTTGGCTTTGCGTGACTATGTTACGTGACACAAAATATTGCACCATCATTTCAGGTCATTTCAAGTACTCGGCTCGGGTGTAATTTTTGAAGAGGATTTTGGCCATTGTGTTACAAATCAACTACATGACAATCACAAAGGCCCGATATAATCCACTTCAAGTCCGTGGATAGGTTCCATAGATTTTTTTTGATACGAAAGAATTACTTTGCTGTTCGGTGTTTGCTCAGTTTATATCTGGTCTCTGGGGAATTTCCCCGCTTAGCAGATTCAGAAGTAAAGATTGCATCATTATTCTCAAGTGCGTGGTTTGTGTTGTTTACAGCTGAAGTTGAAAGGCAACAAAGGTCTTGGGAATCGATTACCGTATCCTAATGATAATATCGCAGTTTAGATGTGATAATTTCTTGGATTTTCTGGAATATGTCAATCCTTTCTCGAGTAAACACAAAGGATATTTGTTTGCGTGACAAACCGGATGCGTGTCTGCCACGCGTTAAGTACTGTAAAATTATACACTATTATTGCCTGATGTCTGAGTGGCGCAAGTGATAAGCGCGGAGGATGAACTTTTGATCTGAGATCCCGAGGTCGCGCGATCGAATCTCAGTGCAGGTGAAAAAAAATTTCTTGCAGCTCCGGCGGAGCGGGACCCGGGCCTCACGACGGACACGACAAATAAAAAAAAAAAAAATGGGTATTACTAGAAGCGGCACGTCGCTAAGCGACGGCCGCTTAAAAAAAAAAAAAAGGGTATTACTAGAAGCGGCACGTCGCTAAGCGACAGCCGCTTAAAAAAAAAGGGTATTACTAGAAGCGGCACGTCGCTAAGCGATGGCCGCTTAATAACTCTTACAGGAAGTCAGGTCCCTAAGGTTTATCCACATATCAAAATGAAATGTTCTAGATGTAGTGATATCCACACCCTGTGGTTTCAGCACCCACCTCAAACCACTGAAAGGGATATCAGGAGTTGGTTCAGCATCTTTCCTTCCTATCCTGGTCTCCTCTATAATGAAATTGCAAACAAAATGAGCAAATACAACATGGATGCGAGTACATTTTTGTAACTTCAATTTTACCTACTTGTTAGGTCAACAATGTCTGACTAGGAAGAAAGTGCAGTTCAAATGGAACCATAATTTTATGTCAAACTGATTTGCATTGCTGTAAGTCTTTGTAAACATGCATGCAAAGCAGTTTGTTAAGTCAAATCAGGAATAGACTCAGACCCCTCACTAGCTCGACTGTGTGACAAACCATGATCACTAAGCTTTTTTTGTAAGTTTTGGTTTTGGTTTTGGAATAGGTGTAAAGTTTTACACTGTATGTGCTTGGCCACCTTGTTCAAGAAAATGCACAATCACTCTGGACAGCTGAGGATCTTCATTTAAGTTAATCAAGTGAGGAACTGTTTGCTTCTTTTTCTGTCTCTCATCCTGCCCACTGTCAGACACTTCACTGCGAGACATCTGAACCTGTTGAGACAAACAGTGAAAACTATCAGTAATGATTTTAACAACATTCAAGGTAGCACAAGGAATTGTTTCAAGGCTCCTGACAAACAGTTAAACTACAATTCCAAGTGTGACCAAAATCATTGAAGGAAGGGCTTAGAGATAAGCTTCAATTAAATATTTGTTTGATTTGGGTGTGGCAAATCACCTCTGAAGTTACGTTGTTTAATAGTTGTAGTACTTCTAAAATATTCAACCTTCAATGATGGAGAGGAGTTTAACTTGTTGTGAAAAGGATAAGTGGCTATGAATGCTCTGAAGAGCACCAGCACCATAAACCAACACTGTAAATAGGGTTTCTTAGTGTGTAAGACAATAACAAGATTCTACCTTTTCATCCCAGCTCATCATGTTCTGAGCATTCAACTCCATCTGTGCCAATAGTGCCTCCTTTTCTTCCCCTAAAAAATAAACAAATTAATTAATTTTAGTAATACATATTTTTACATAAAATACATATTTGGCATTTACTTAAAATAACTAACATAAATATGCTGTAAATGTTCTTCTGCCATAACTTCATTCAACTGTGAACAACTGGCAGATGTCGATGCATATACAATGTATTACATTACACCATAGTACAGAAAGGCAGAAGGATAGTTTAACGAAGACAAATTAGAGCCACACAGACAGGGGTTGAAATGCTCTCAGAATTACTTTTTCACCTGTCTCTACCAAAATCCAACTTGAACAATAATTTTTAATATTTACTTTCAAATAAACAACAAAACTTGACTGATGTTCATTATTGCTTGGAGGATGTATGGGCTGCGCTGGTGGATCTTTTTACTATTCCAGAATGCCAGAATGGTTTAATCTTTTATGAACAATGTTTGCTCCACGTGATTGAACATTTTCTATGCATTTCAATTCTCAGCATGAGATTAATTTGTTTCTGCTTCTTTTACCAAACTCCTTGTGCATTAACCTTTTAATCCCCATTATTATCAGCATTTATATTCCCCTTTCAATTCTCACATATTTCATATGTTACATGTTGGGAGAATTTGTAAAACTGTCAACTTGGCTGATCCATTGTTATTATTTCCTGTATTCTCATGCCCTGTATGCTTGACAAACTGGTGACATGGCGAGGAGACCGTTAGATGATCACTATTGAGATGTAAATGGTTAATAGAACATTGTTCCATCCTCCACCAACAACAATGGGCACCCATCTTTCCATTTCATACTGAACTTGAATGTTCTCGTATATTATTCCGTTTCGTTGTCATTGCTGCAACTCTTCTGCATGTACTCCTTCGACTTCCACTTCTTCAGCACATTGTTTACACTTTAAAAAACAACCCATGTCATGAACTGAAAGAATTCACTTCATGCTTTAAAAGCAGCAGAAGAGCGAGTTAAATGGATGGCATCTGCTAACTTTGACATGTACACAACAAAGATTGCATCATCCCACTTTTATTGACTGAGTAGAGTCTGGTAACTACCATGCAAGAGCTGTGAGAAACTGCATAAAGTGCAAGTGAAGTTGAAAACCAGATGAAAATATTATTCAAATCAATAAATTCTGAATTATTATTAAGGATTTCCTTGCCTGTCGCCAGCAACAGGTACCTATATTTTTTACCTGTCACTTCTGAAAATTACCTCGACAGCTAGGTAGACAGGCATTATTTCAAACCCATACATCATGGTCCTTTTCACAAGAGTGATTAATACATACCACCAATACTAGTAGCCATGCCTCCAGTCAACATCTTTTTCAGCTTTTCATTTTCCTCTCGAAGCTCCCTGATCAGTTTGTCCATTGGATTTTCATTGACAACAGCCTTGTTCTTGATTTTCTTTGCACGATCAGCATACCTGTCGCAAATAACATTTATTAAAAAGTCAGTTAAAACACAATAGTCAGTGACAACTGAATTTATTCTAGGACAGGATTACCTCAAAGTACTCAAGGTTTCATCGTAGTTGATATCAGCAGGGGATAGCGCAGCAATCATGATGGTCTTACTGTTACCACCCAATGCATTCTGAAGCAGTTTGGTGAGAACAGAGTCACGATAGGGGACCAGTACTTTCTTCTTGCCCATGGACAGATCAGCCAGTGCTGAGATTACATTACCCAATGCTGACAGAGACTTGTTGATATTAGCTCCTTCTTTGAGTCTGTCTCCAGTGGCTCCAGTGCTGTCTGCTCTTTCACTTCCTGATGAAAAGATTAATTTATTTCTAGATACTAAATGCCGATAGGAATGAACTTGTTCCATCTCACACCAATTTGCAATTTCTCAATTATATAAACCTCTTAGGACATCGACAATTCCAACAATATGTAATTAAGTAAGAGACACACATACATGTACATTAACTGGCTTTTTTAGTAGGCTCTCCCCTAACAAACATAATTTCCCATTTTTAAGGGTTGAAGCTTGCAAATAAAGGGCATCTCTTTGATGAGACAATTAAACGAAGACCTAAAGGTGTGAGAAATGAAGCCTGCTACTGTAAACCAGTAAGTACATAAGTTTCAATGTAACCTGTGTGATGCAGGGTATGTTGGTTAAACTAGGGCCATTTGCATATGAACACGCTGTTGAACACAAACAGACATTGTCATCCATTTAGAAACATTTACTAGCTTTCACTGTAAATGGAACACAAGGCCACAATATCTGCATGTCTTTTGGAACAGCTTTGCTTGCTTGTAAAATGCAACAACAAATTTGATTGTCCCATGAAAGACATGCTCTTTATTTGTAAGCTTCAACCTACCTAAAATATGCAAACAGAGCCGGTCTGTGCAAAAGTACTTGTTGAAACAATTCTTATGAGGGCTTCTCTTAGCATGCAATTTAGAGACGTGAAGCTTCTATATTTATACACATTGCATAATTTGTCACTTTGCTTGATAAAGGCATTATGATAATGCCAAAACGTCATCCTTTTACATTTAGTTTTGATAAATCCAGCATTATAATAGTAATTATCATAATGCTGGATTTATGGAACTAAAATAGCATCCTCTATATTTATTTATATTTACATTAATAACCTCCTGTAAAGTAACTGTACTTTAATTTACCTTATTTGCTTCGCTGTCACTCTTATACTAGTTTGAATCAATTTCACTTTTTTTTTTCGTAATCTTCTTATTTTTGTCGCCAACCCTCTTGTGGTTGTATTTTCATATTATCTGAACGTACCTGACTCGATTAGCTTAATGCTACCTTTGTAGTGTATCATCATAATCTGAATGATATTGTAACCTTTAAGGAATTTAATTTTTAAGGTCAGTTATTGTAACTTTAGGGTTTGAAATTCTAAGTATTAATAGGTAATTTGAGTTGTAATAACTGTATCTACAAATTCTACATTATTAATAAAAATAAGAATGAGAATAATGAATAATAATAAGAAGAAGAAGAAGAAAAAGAGAAAAGAAGACTAATAATAAACGCATACAAACCTGCAAGATCTACCAAGTTGACATTACTACTCTTCTTGGTTTCTTGTCCTGTTTGGTTTTTGCTAATCTGATCAAACACAATTGTTACCACTGTGTGAGCCCTAGAGCTTGTCGCATTCATCTGTGTTGCAGCCACAGTACGATTGGCAGTTCCTAGAGAATATACAAAATAGGTGTAGTTCAACTTGAGTCTTTGCCACCAGTGTTCTGTGAGTGCAGGGAAGCTTGAAAAGAAACATCAAAACTGAGATGGCTTTGTACAAAGATTTGAGACAAGGCCAGTAAAATGTCAATGTACACTTCACTAAAAACAACTGGTCCACCAATAATATTTTACCAACACTTCAAGAGGGGTGTTAACATTTTGGCCATTAAGACTTAACAGGTACAACAGGACATGCTATATGCATGTACACACTGGTTGCAATTCTAGAGGTGTTACATCCTTGCTAGGGTGATGAAATATCATAATGATCTCAAGAAATATTCAGACAAGAGTTCCAGGCAGTCCATGCATACATGTACCTCAATAAAAGACAACAACACCCTTAATGCACTTATGCATTAAGGTCAATGATCAAAGGACATGTTGTTTGTTGTGTTCAGAAATGTTGCAACTTGGAGAGTTGTCTGTAGTGAGCAGTTTTACTTGAGCTGCAAATCACACCATCTTTAATTCTCTATTCTATGTCTGGATAATCAACATTGTTCAATTCTCCATTTAACTGATGTCAATGTCTGGATTTCAACATTGTTTGTTGTGTTCAGAAATGTTGCAACTTGGAGAGCTGTCTGAGCAGTTAATTGAGCTGCAAACCATACCTTCTTCAATTCTCCTTTCAATGTCTGGATAATCAACGACTGCTACCCGTTTTAGGTTCTGAACAAAGAAAGAGCCTTCCTTTGGGTTCTGACGCACCTGTGATAGACAAAGTCAGCAGGTTTCAGTTACTTCATTCTTTTCTAGAAGTAAAAAATCGATACAGTCAAAAAATGGGTACATTAATTTTTAACTGACACCATTGCTGGATTCAATGTACCAGGCTCTAAAAAATACCACAAACCATTTTACAAATATGACTGATTGTGAACGAAAAAACAAGTTCCTTGCACAGCAGTCAGAAGCAGAAGGAAAGCCTACAGTTGTAGCTGGAAATCACAAACAGCAGCATGCTGCTGTTCAATGTCTTTCCTATTCAGTGGTGATTACAGCTTTGAAATCCTTGGTGCGTATGACTGTATGTGTAGGTACATGTAGTATAAATTTGCATCTCTCAATTAATTGAATCTCATTTTTCATGTTTACATTATTTTTCACATCCATGAACTAAATTAATGTATGTGGAGACGTAATAGGCTTGGATATCTTTTAACAAACCTGTAGCCCTCCTTTTGGATTAGTCTTCACAAGCAAATCACGAACTTGTTCATTGTAAATCTCTAACATACTGAATGAAACTTGGTATTTCTAAGAAAAACGACAAAAACATTTATTCCAGGTAATAAGTCAATTACTGCTAGCAGTGTATTTATTTCAATTGAAGATCAGCAATAAAAAAGTAACAACATTTTCCTGTCAAAACAGAACCACTGTCACAAGCTTGGTCACATCCCTCTGGGTCGAGTTGCTCGAAGCATGGTTAGCGCTAACCACTGGTTAAGTTGCATTAAAACCTATAGGTTGTCATGGTATTTAACGTTGGTTAGCGCTAACCATGCTTCGAGCAACTCGGCCCATTCACTTTAATTTATGAGACAAAGTTTCCTTGATATTTTCCCTGTTGTTCGGATATTACCCTTCTCTACAACATAATAAAATATCTATTTTCTAACCATCATAACAAATGTTATTTTACAGCCTTCATGAACTCTACAGTACAGTAGTTTGCATGATCCAACTTTGACAATGCTGTCACTAGTGGACAGCAAAATGCTGCTCCACACTTGAGCAGAGAGCGGGTGAATGAAATACATTCCTTTCATTTTTCAATTGAAGAGAAGAGGAACAAAATATTGAAATCAGAGGAACTGAGGTACTGTTACAGTTTCAGTTTCAGGGAAGCTGCCAGTGACAATTTGAGACCTCTTCAAAATTGCTTTAATTTCCTCTGGACAATTTTAGAAGTCTGTATTTTACTGCTTAATTTCTAAAGTACTTTTTTTAAAAATTTCTTCCAACTTTGTGTCACCTCCTTAAAACAAATTGCATGCGCCATAATGATAGTTCACCTTGGATTCCATGAATTGTAAGCACTTACCACCTCTCCAGCATTGCTCCCTACTATTTTAAACAGCTCATCACATGTGATAGGTACAATGCCCCTGAATAAAGAAAAGAAATGAGGCAACTAACACAGGGAGTGTTTGTCTAAATTAAATAATAACTTAATAATAATAATAATAATAATAATAATAATAATAAATATAAAACTTATATTGCGCATATACAATACAAATACTTTCATATGCGCATAACAGGCAATACAATCAAAATTAATAAGTCGGTTAAAAAGCTATCATAAAAATGTATAAATAAATCAATTAAAAGCTATCTTAGAAAAGTATGTTTTGAGAGCTCGTTTAATAGATGTGAGGATCTGAGTGTTTCTGATCTCTGCCGGAAGACTGTTCCATAGTTTCGAAGCAGTCGACTGAAAGGCTCGGTCACCAAGCGTAGGTAGGCACCGCGCCTTGGCTGGTACCAACAGAGTTGCATTCCTGGACCTAAGATTATATCTTGACTGGGGAGCGATAGCAATAAGATTGACTAGATATTGTGGTGCAAGTCCCTGGAGGCACTTGAATGTCAGCAGCACAATTTTGAATTCAATTCTGTATTTGATGGGCAACCAGTGAAGATCTTCCAAAATGGGAGTGATATGACAGATGTGAGGAGTGTTAGTGACAAGCCTCACAGCAGCATTTTGAACTCTTTGAAGTTTATTCATATGAATTGCAGGAAATTAAACAACTACTAACAATTTATCACAGGTTAGTGACCGCCAAAAACTATTCTAGTTACTTTCATTATGATTGAATGTATGTACTTATTAATCTCACATACCAAGACTGATACTTGTCAAGAGTCTGAACTATGTAACTGAAAATACCTCTGCCAGTATTGCAATTGGTAGTACTTAGACATTGTTGAAAAGCTTTCTTGTTCCCATTTGTTATATCTGTACTCTAAATTATTGGTGGCTAATTCTGTTCACCTTTGTCAGAGCTCTGATGTAAAAAAGTGGTTCATAATAATACTTGTCGCATTCCCAGCACGGCAGACACGGGGTGTAGCGTAGTTGGGTTCGCCAGGTCAACACAATGCCGTAAAAGACGGACCGCGGACTCTTAAGTACTTTTTATTGACCTTAATCAGGAATCAGGCTAGCCGACTTCTTACAACAGTTGCGAGAAAACTCCGAAAGACTCCTATAAACTTCTATTGCTCCTGTGACAACTCCTTAAAAACTAAAATGTTCGCGTGGAAAAAGACCTTACATACTTTGATGACGTAAAGGAAACTAAACTGAAACAACTCTTTGTGTGGCTAGCCAGAAAAGGGTATTTTATAATCACGCAATCAAAACGAAACAAGGCTACAATTCAAGAAAACAAAAAGCGTTCTTTGTATGGTAACGTGACAATACTGCTCACCCTACTAGCTCATGTGCTCTCATTTTTCTTTAATTTTGAATTAACATTTTGTAAGCATAACGGAGTGGCTCCCTTTCACTTCCTCTCTTGAGCACCAAACCCAGGCAGTTACAGGAGAGGACACTGAGGTATGCCACACTTCCTTACATAAATGGTGCATCTGATTACATGGGCCACTTCCTCCAGAAGTTTCAGATTCAGGCAGATTTTAGATCAATAAGAAAATTTGACCAAATACATGTATTTAAGAAGCCAAAGGACTGCCAAACAATTGACCGAGTTCAAGGAGTCATGTACAAAGTGAGCTGACGTGATTCTCTATTCTGACCTATGTTGGGAAGAGGAAGTGCTCATGGAGCTTGCACAGAGCTGAGCATGATCCACGCTGTGCAAACAACAGTGAATCAGTAATCAAACAACATGTTCAATCCACTGATCACAATATCCATCCAAGTGATGTACGAATCCTGCAGTGTGACCAACTTTGACAAGAGGCTTTTCTTGTAGCCATGGCACTCCACTTTCGAAAGCAATGTCGTCAATGAGAGGAAAACACTCCCTCACACTCACATACCGTCAATTCAAAATTGAAGAACAATGACTCTGAGCTATAACACCAGTATGGATATACTACTTTGTAAGTGTCATAAGGATGATCGATAAAAATGATCAAATTCAGTTAATAGCAGTGGCCTCAAAATCAAGTACATAATGTCCTTGACTTCACAACTCCAAACAGATGACTTCATAGCAATTTGAATACCAGTTTATAGTAATCAAATTAAAGCAAATAATAAAAAATACCAAGAGTCACGAGTATTTAACACACAGTGTTAATTGGGGACAACAATTATTTCAAATGAAATTGCAAAATGAAAAAAATGGGGCAACAGTTATTTCAAATCAGATAGCAATTAAAAAAACAAAAGGTTTTTAAAAAGTGGGGAAAATGGGAGAACATAGAGATAAACGTCTTGGAGCAAGGACAAGAAAAACAACAAACTCAACCCAAGTAAGATGCTGGATCTAGGAACATAACCCAGGACATCACACTGGTAACAGGTGAGTGTTGACTTCTCACTGGTCATTGCATCATCCCTGCCCCCCCCCCCCAAAGTTCAACAACATTCAGTATAATTCACAGTTAAGTCAACTGATTCATCCTCAACTAGCAGCACTAACTTGTTGTTTCCATATCCAACCATTGAATATGATTTGCCAGCTCCAGTCTGTCCATACGCAAACAATGAACAGTTGAAACCTGTAACAAAATAAACAATAACATAACTAACAGAACACTTACACCAGGTTTTGCCACCCTGAGGTTTGACCACAGTTCTGCATTTATTTCTGTTAGTAGTGTCATCTTTCCCAGACATTTCAGGGTTTAGCAAATTAGACTGAAAGCCTCCATGTCCTCCAGTTTTGAACGACTTGGGTCATTAGCTAGAGGTGAAACATTACTGACAATGACTTTCCACCAACTGCGACATTAAAGGCTTGGCAGCAACACATTGGTTAATTAAGTCAAAACAAACCTAATTACAATCACCAGTAGTTTACTGAATTAAAATTAAAAGCAAAATATTGGGATTAAAGAGTCAAGAAATTTTATCAACAACCCTCTGATATGAAGTTTGCTCATACTGTTGGGACATTTTTATAAAAGAAATAAAAATTTGTTCCTTGTACATTGTTGAGTTATATGAGCACTTAATAACACTCGAGACATGCTTCTGCACAGGCTGTATAGGCATTTCTCTTGTGTTTTTAAAAATTCCTGAGTGCTTAAAAATAACTCAACAATGCAGTTGGTGCATTTTCATTGCTTTAATAATAGCTACTTAATAAACGAAAGTGAGGTTGTTACGGGAAAATCTCAAACTGAGGCCTTGCCGTATTGACCATGCGATAGCGAGGTCAATACAGCTAGGCCGAGGTTTGAGATTTTCCTGTAACGACTGAACGGTCGAGGTTATTAAGTTGTTCATTATATGGCTAACATAACGGTTCTAAGGGGAAAAAAATTAGTTCAAGCACAAGTCGTCGCTTCACGGTAATCTATTCATTAATTTTTTCCAAACTCAGGTCAAACATTTCACTAACAGTTTTCCTGGTCGTGTTTTCAGTTTTTTGCTCTAGAGGCACCAATTTTCACTGTAAATAAAACAAATGTGCCCTTTGGATGACTTTTTGTTGTTTTTGTTCCCAATTTCCATCATCCAGATGGTTTAGCATATAATACGAGCGGACATTTTGCTCATTGCTTGTATTTTTCCTCACCACCGTGGGGCTCGGAAAAATACTAGGCAACTCGCAAAAGATCTGCACATATTCTTGGTTTTCAGTCACGTGACCAGCGGCCATATTGGTTTAATGAAACAAAAGAAAGTATTTGCATAAAAATAGAGTTCAACTCCCAGAGGGTTAGCCTTGGGCACCAACATGGCCGCCGTGACGTCACATGGAAACCAGCAATTATATGCTAAACCATCAAATAAGGTGTATTTATCAATTATAGCTTATACAATGCATTACTTGCAAATTTTTTTTCTCATCTGATAAAAAAAGTTAAGAAAATAAAACAAAAATATATTATAGTACAAACAACATCAGCTGGGTAGAAGAACTGTCATAAAATTATTGGTAAAGAAAAGTTCTGCTCATAGTAGATGGGTAATCGATATTCATTATCTAACTGTTGAATACGATAATCAACGTCCATTTACAGTGTCTACGCGCATACACTGTGTTGTTCTATTGTTTTGTAACCAGGAACTACAGAGCCGTCCGAGATTAACTGAACCTTGCTGCATCTTTGATCAATAAAATAGTGTTAAAAACCCTGAAAGTAATATTTCACTTACAAATTCAAACGTCAAGTGTCGTGTCACATTCATGACAAACATCTAAATTCAGACATGTTTATGGAGCAGACGTGATCAATATTGTGCAGCTAGGCACTAAGTGCACAAATTAACCTGACATATGCAACCCTTTTCAGGGCAAACAAAGCCTAGCGGAAAGATATCAAATGAAGGCCTAAAACACAATTTATCAGATTATAGTCAAAGCTTACCTTCAATAGCATTCTTTAAAACGCCTCCTCCGAGATCGTCGAAAACCTTTCGCTGATCGGCATATTTGGAGGACCCAGGGGAGAGATACCCGTCCTCTCCTTCTTTAAAATCATCGTGCGACCTGCAAACAGATAGTAAAATAGCTGATACCTTTGTTGAGATAAAGAACTAAGGTCCGTTAATCGAATGTAAAAGTTTGCTTAGGATGTGATATTCGAGACTGAATATAGATCCATGGGTCTAAGTTAAAGAATAAGCTTATAATCAACGGCAAGTTCGTAATTTTGAAACGAAGTTCATTTCCATTTCATTTAGGTCTTATGTTCAGCAAATAAATCAAGGTCTACTTACCAGTATGAATAATCAAATGTAAACTGCAGGAGAAGGCACAACAAAGAAAGAAGAGGAAAATACAGTAAATGTTACGCAATTCTCAAAGAGTCAAATTGAGTTTATCTTTCGCCGGTATGGCGAGTTGATGTGAGAAATCAACGCAAATATTAAGCTTAATAGTAAGCTTTTACTCTCACCTCTTTAGGTGGGTTGTCTGTGAAATAAAAATCGAGTAGAAAATAGTTAAAATTAAAACAATCAGCCCAAGACAGGTAAAAGTCCTTTAGTAAATCTATGGCCGGTGAAAAGCTCAAAAAAGGTAAACATTCCTTCAGCGTGAAGACAACTGTGGTATTCTTACTTGGATTGTCAGGGTCCGTAATTAGCGTTTTGGCTCCAACCATCTCAATGACAAGCTTCGCTCCACGATCTTTCTCCCTAAAGAGAAAACTCAAACATTAAAATCTTGAAATACGACGGTAAAATTAAGAGACGAGGCTTCAGTTACCTTGAGTTGAAAGGCCTTACTCGGACAGCAACCTTGACCCTACAAGATTATCAAAGCACGATTACCTTTGTCGCAGCTGAATTACGTGAGCTAAAGCCCCAGAAATTTAACTTACGACTCTGCCATGGCTGGCCTGTGAAAAATTCAACTAGCTCCTTTCGTTTAAGATCACAGGTACGCTAACAGTAACTTTCCGACACTCTACTCGAACCAACCTCCAGGCATCAGTGAAATTTGATTTGCACTGCAGCAAGCAGGGGGACATGAGCTCAAATTTTCACACAACTAGGGAGGGGAGGGTACAAAGATTTTACGCAAATCGCGCCACTGATCACGCAACAGTGCTTGTAGTGTAGTGAGAGATTAAATAACCTTGTTATTACAGTAACTATCGCTTTCAGTATTAAAAGATTTCTTTAAAAGCTCAACAAAATGTGAGCTGCACGCGAGATTTTTGACAACTTGACAGGTCCACAGCTTAAATTAGCTGCAAAAATGAGTGAAATTTGAGAGCTATACCTTAAAAAATATAATTAACCACAATTTACTGTTTCAAAGGAGTTGTTTCTTCTAAATATAATGTGGATGTTACTAAAAGCAGGAAAGGGGGAACAGGGAACCGAGAACCGAGAATGGGAGTCTAGGAGTGAGTTCTCAGTGGTAATCTGCAGGAAAATCCAAATGGAGGACATGAAGATCGAAACAGAGCAAAATAGACAACCAAACGGCAAACTTTATCTTAGATTTTAGTTACTAAAATTAAAAGAAGCTTTTTAAGGCTGTAGATTGTAATTTCCATTATATTTAGACAAGTTGCTTGGTTTCTGTTCAAGTAATGTCGTGATGAAGTCTCGAAGTTCACTATCCAAAGTCAACGTTTGAGTGAGAGTTGGTGTCACTTGCTATGATTCTTTTTTCCTGAAATCTGCACCTTCTGTCAGAGTTAGGATAGTGTAGTTGTTTGTATAGCCAATGCTGATCGCAACCGGTTGGCTCAGTCAACCTGTCGGCGGTTAACTGCCAACCGGTTGGCTCAGTTGGTATCTTGGTAGGGTGCTGGACTACTGTGTGGGAGGTCGTGGGTTCAAGCCCCAGCCGGATCAACACTCAGGGTCTTTAAATAACTGAGGAAAAAGTGCTTCCATTACCAGGACATCTGCAAATGGTTAGACTTTCTAGTCTTCTCGGATAAGGACAATAAACCGGAGGTCCTCTCTCACAACTCTTCACAATTGATTCTGAGGGACATGAAAGAACCACTAGGGACATTTTTATAAGGAACCCTGGCTGTGACCATCCCTAGTGCTGGCCGGTTCTATTCAGCAAGTGGCCGGTTTGGCGTGATATCCCAATTACCTAAAGTAACAGTAGAATTGTGACGATCATCAAAGCTTATCTGAGACAAGTCCTTACCATCAACTAAGCTTAGCAATTAACGGGTACTTTTGAGAGACAGTATCGACAGATAATTTTGTTTACCTTGTAAATCTGGCACGAATTTGCTTCTTAATATAGAATGTGCCTTAGGATTTACTTCTAGAGTCATTGCTTTATTTTAAAGAACCTTTATAGACCCTACAAATTTTGCATGGTATTTTATAACTTTGGTGTCAGGCAAATATGCACTCATGAAGACTAAGAATGGATTTTAGAATTAACTTTGTATTAAGAAATAATTATGTGAGGTCCTGAAATTACAATGTACCAGAATAAAATCAAGATTATATCAGAAAACAACCTTTGGCAAAACTGTTAAATAATATTTCATTTTCAGTGTAATATGGAAATTATGTGTCATTATTATCATGAAGGCCGTGGAAACTGTTGGTAGACAAAGACAACCAGGTATTGTCATAAGATGACAATTTACCACAATGAGATTGAAAAAACCATTCTCATTCAGAAATGGCAACCCAAAGCAAGAGAAAAAAACCTAGCGACGTCTACTTCATGGCTCCAAGTGTATGACATTGAGTAACTAATGGCTGCATAAAATATTGCTGTAGCAATTGAGAATCTCATTTCATTGTTCATTATCATTTCTCAATTGTTTATGAATGTGTATTAGATTGTTCTCTCACACTCCGTCATAGTGCTCATGATTGCATATTCTCCTGATATCGAAGTTCAATTCCATGCAAGACTCGTAGGGTCAACAAACGTTCTTTAAAATAAATTATTATATGGCTAGTGTTTCTATACGATATAACGCGCGCTCTGATTGGCTAAGCGAAGCGAAGCGCCAGGGCATTATTCTCCGGTAATGCCCACGGGCCGATTACGGATGATGCAAATTAGGAACAAAAACAACAAAAAGTCATCCAAAGGCCACATTTCTTTTATTTATATTGAAAATTGGTGTCTCTAGAGCAAACAACTGAAAACATGACCAGGAAAACTGTTAGTGAAACGTTTGACCTGAGTTTGGAAAAAAATTAGTGAATAGATTACCGTGAAGCGACGACTTGTGCTTGAACTAATTATTTTTTTCCCTTAGAACTGTTATGTTAGCCATATAATAAACAACTTAATAACCTCGAACGTTCGGTCGTTACGGGAAAATCTCAAACCTCGGCCCAGCTGTATTGACCTCGCTATCGCTCGGTCAATACGGCAAGGCCTCAGTTTGAGATTTTCCCGTAACGACCTCACTCTCGGTTATTAATAACTACTTAATAACCGAGGGTGAGGTCGTTACGGGAAAATCTCAAACTGAGGCCTTGCCGTATTGACTGAGCGATAGCGAGGTCAATACAGCTAGGCCGAGGTTTGAGATTTTCCCGTAACGACCGAACGGTCGAGGTTATTAAGTTGTTTATTATATGGCTAACATAACGGTTCTAAAGGGAAAAAATTAGTTCAAGCACAAGGAGTCGCCGCTTCACGGTAATCTATTCATTAATTTTTCCAAACTCAGGTCAAACGTTTCACTAACAGTTTTCCTGGTGGTGTTTTCAGTTTTTTGCTCTAGAGGCACCAATTTTCAATGTAAATAAAAGAAATGTGGCCTTTGGATGACTTTTTGTTGTTTTTGTTCCTAATTTGCATCATCCGTAATCGGCCCGTGGGCATTACGGGAGAATAATGCCCTAGCGCTTCGCTTCGCTTAGCCAATCAGAGCGCGCGTTATATCCTATACAAACACTAGCCATATAATAAGTCGTTAGTAATGACTCTAGAAGTTAAATCCTATGATAATAATAAAGGCACATTCTATATTTAGAAGCAAATTTGGGGAAGAATTCCACACAGCCCCATACATTAATTATACATGCATTTTCTGACTCAGACTCTATTTGTTTTTGGAACAGTATGACAGCGATGCATGTATGGCGCTGTACGAAAATCTATCCGAAAATTTGTACTAAATACACAGACAAAATAATCTGTTGATACCGTTTTTCAAAGGTTCCCGCAAATATTGTAATATTGTTCAGCTCTCTACAGGTAATCAATTTGTTGTTTTGGATAAATAGGCTGTTTCAAATAAAGCTTGCCGTTTGGTTGTCTATTTTCGCTATTAGCTGCTCCATTTTGGATTTTTCTGCGGACCAACGCTAAAAACTCGTTCCCAGACTCCCGTTCCCGGTTCCCGGTTCCCGGTTCCCCGTTCCCTCTTTTCACTTTTCGT
Organism: Galaxea fascicularis; assembly: GCA_948470475.1. Lineage (NCBI taxonomy): Eukaryota > Metazoa > Cnidaria > Anthozoa > Scleractinia > Euphylliidae > Galaxea > Galaxea fascicularis. The sequence continues at coordinate 1,230,121 of OX419339.1, forward strand.
AACATCCTTATAATGTGGTTCTTCTCGAGTTTTCTTCTAAAAATAAATATGTGGGTTTTCCTCTAGTCAACTTCGTAGAATGAAATTGCTTTAGAGAAACATTTCGCAAAATTACCGATTCATTAGCTGGGATGACTGTTCACGTACAAGCTTTATTAAGTTAAAATTAGTCATTTAATGGAAAACCTATCATCATATGACTTCAACCTTTCAATTAGTTAATTGCTAATTATTTTTTGGGGGAAACAGCTCTGATAAATTTTGAAAGACCCTCATTTTAATAGATCGGAGCAAAATTTAGCGATTACGGTCCGAGACATTCATGTGAATAATGCATATGAAAGAAATCATACGTGACATTCATGTCAAGAGTTTTTTCTTTTGAAACTCACTTTTCATTCCGGCTGGTAACAAAATAAAGACACAAAACAAACAGTATAAATGGAACATCAAACAAATGAATTAAATTTCCACCAGGCATCTCACGCTGCAAACGCACAAACTGACTATTCTTGCTATTACGGTTTTGCTCAATTTATGACCCCCGAAATTAACCTTTTCCCTCTTCCGTTCCTTAATTCAGCTGCTTTATTTGTTTAAATGTGAAAGTGAAATATAAGTTTATAAATATGGAAGTATTGGTAATGTATTTTCAGCAACGTAGGGTATTGCAATATGTCATTTTGTATGGGTTTTCAAATAAATAAGTACTTTAATCTTAGCACGTTTATACCAACATAACCAACCACCCTCAATGAAGCAGGGAGGATGCAATTAATCTATAGCACCCCCCTGACAAATCCAAGGACAGCGCATAGCTGTAACCATGCCAATAGCAGTGTATTGGTCCATAACAGGTTCCGAAACAATGGGTGTGAGTCACAGACAGAAAATGCCTTTGTTGTTTAGAAACTTGAATTGACTGCCGCATAACTACTTCGTCACGGCGCTTAAAGACCGACCACAACGTTCCCTAACGACGGAACTGAACTGAAATAGAAAAGATTTTGAATGAAAGGTTTTGCATGTAAAACGGATTTAAGTACATGTGACCTGTAATGACAATTATAAGCGAAATTAGCAAAACTGATTCAATCGAAGATACGATCGATTTTTAAGCCGAGCAAATTTACGTCAATAAAGAGGTTCTCCCTCAGTGCTTATGAATTACACTTGAGTAGTTATTTTGCGTCAGTTGTTGAAGTCCTCACAAACGTTGCATGTTAAGTCAATACCTACAAATATTTCAGATGAGAACTCATGCCTTATTTTGCCTGATTCAAAGACGTGATCTGTTAATTACTTCTACGGTCTCAGCGGCTACCATTTGCATTCAAAGCGATTAGAGAGTTGTTATAAATGAATCCATTCGTAACGGATTGGGCAATTGTTCTACATTTACTAGTGTTACGTGTCTTCTAATGCGCAGTGAACTGATAGGAAAAAACTGCCTATCCACTTTTCAGTTTCATCATTAAAATTTGCTTGGCAATATCCCAATAAAAAAAAATCAAATGAAAGATGATCCTCGCAGTTGTGAACGCAATTTGAAGTCCTCAATTTTTTTTCAGGCTTCTTTACGCCATGGCATAAATTGTGTTCACAACAGCGAGTATCATCTTTCATTTGATTTCATTGCCGCAGTTCACATATAATTTATTTCATATATATCATTTACAAAAAAAATAAAACTCACAAATTTTAACAAGGTTGCATATCAACCAAATATCTTTCCAAACTCAACGGAAAATTTATTTACAATGAACATAAGTTTAAAACGGAGGGTTCACTGGCTATGAGACAGTAATTCACACATAACTAGCGAGATGGAAAGAAATGGGACAAATGGAAGTGAAAAAAGAACAAGTTCGCATTTAGCGACTATAGCTTCACGCGCCTTGCAGAAGGAAGATGGCAGAAGTCAATGTCCCGTGGACATAATGTTGAGATTATTGTAAATAAAATCTGTCTCTGCAAAGAAAACTAGGGGTCACCGGCCATTTATGAAAGTAAACTGAAGGCGAAGGAAATACAACAGCTAACATCCTTTTATTTAATTTGCTTTGCTTTCTTCGTCAGCGCGCGCTCTCGCTAGTTAAAGACGCATCACTTTCCATCATACACCCCAGGCAAACAATCAAATCGTGGACAGAACACAAAACTCTTCACACGCTGTAACGCCAACAAAAGTTTTAAGCAATCCCCCCCCATCGCGCAACTTACTTTCAATTTTCGTCACCTGTATTAGCACAAAATATACGTACCGTATATTTTATTTGAATTTTCGCTATGTGGTGTGATGGAAACCAATCTTGGTCGCCACTGGAACTTTTCAGGAAAGCAATGCCGCCGAAGTCTCGAGGTCAATATACAAAAAGAAAGGATGTAGAAAAAGTTTAGCTACAAGATTCAGTTAAATGCTAGTAAAAAGAAAATCAACGCCGTAAAGGATTCGACAAAACACCAAAACTGAATTTCTTCAATTTCCGCTGCATCGTACAATCATACTAGATTGTCTTCAACGGTAAACGGTAATAAATCAAACTTCAAAGAAGCCACGAACTTAAAGATTCTGCTTCCCCCCAGAACACATCAAAAACCTTGCAGCCACTCACCCCTCACACTTGCAGCCACTCACCCCTCACACTTGCAGCCACTCACCCCTCACACTTGCAGCCACTCACCCCTCACACTTGCAGCCACTCACCCCTCACACTTGCAGCCACTCACCCCTCACACTTGCAGCCACTCACCCCTCACACTTGCAGCCACTCACCCCTCACACTTGCAGCCACTCACCCCTCACACTTGCAGCCACTCACCCCTCACACTTGCAGCCACTCACCCCTCACACTTGCAGCCACTCACCCCTCACACTTGCAGCCACTCACCCCTCACACTTGCAGCCACTCACCCCTCACACTTGCAGCCACTCACCCCTCACACTTGCAGCCACTCACCCCTCACACTTGCAGCCACTCACCCCTCACACTTGCAGCCACTCACCCCTCACACTTGCAGCCACTCACCCCTCACACTTGCAGCCACTCACCCCTCACACTTGCAGCCACTCACCCCTCACACTTGCAGCCACTCACCCCTCACACTTGCAGCCACTCACCCCTCACACTTGCAGCCACTCACCCCTCACACTTGCAGCCACTCACCCCTCACACTTGCAGCCACTCACCCCTCACACTTGCAGCCACTCACCCCTCACACTTGCAGCCACTCACCCCTCACACTTGCAGCCACTCACCCCTCACACTTGCAGCCACTCACCCCTCACACTTGCAGCCACTCACCCCTCACACTTGCAGCCACTCACCCCTCACACTTGCAGCCACTCACCCCTCACACTTGCAGCCACTCACCCCTCACACTTGCAGCCACTCACCCCTCACACTTGCAGCCACTCACCCCTCACACTTGCAGCCACTCACCCCTCACACTTGCAGCCACTCACCCCTCACACTTGCAGCCACTCACCCCTCACACTTGCAGCCACTCACCCCTCACACTTGCAGCCACTCACCCCTCACACTTGCAGCCACTCACCCCTCACACTTGCAGCCACTCACCCCTCACACTTGCAGCCACTCACCCCTCACACTTGCAGCCAGGTGGAATTAAGGGGGAATTAAACTATTTGTGTAAGATATTTTTTAATTTTTTTAAGTTTAAGTTTTTATTGGTGATTTCCATGAGATGTCTGTAGCGTTTGTAATTGATCTTTCAACCTGCGAATAGAAAAGTGGGGTTTTAGTTAAGAAGAGAGCATTTTTGACATTTGGTTACTTGGTTGGTTACTGTGAAATGTTCGTTAGGTAATAAGATTTGAAAAGAAAAAAACTGATGAGAAGATCAAAGAAATCATCTTACTTTTTGATCTCATACTGTAATGTTTGCCCCAAACCCTTTCCCTGTCCATGGGTTGGTTTCTTGACTCGGGTTTGTATGACTAGAACAATGGAGGAAACAAATGGCAGCATTAGTTAGGAACATGATCTGGGTGTGAAATGTCGGAATGAAAACATTAAGTTAAGTCATGAAGAAAGTTAAGTTTTTATTTCCCAGAGATGGAAACTGGATTAAAATAAAACCACGATTTACAGAATTTTGAAGAGTGATGATAAAAAAGCCACTGGTCTTACGTGTCGCACCTATTTCAGATTTTCCGATTTTGACCTTAAAGATAAAACGTTGTCATGTAAGGACAGTAAAAATCATGAGTTGTAGAGTGAACTGGCCGCTTATTAAATGGTTTTTCGAGTGATAGTAATAAATTTTTACGCCATATGGGTGAGGTCGAGATAACACAATGCTGCGGGGCGGGTATACCGTTAGTGTATCGTTTATTTATACAAACAACAACAAGAACAAGGTTTATTTGCATGACCTTAAAATTGCACAGTATTGCTAAAGCAATTCAAGGAGTTAAGATAACAGGGAACAATTTAGTTTGACAACAGTTTGTTTCCTAAATCAAAACAGTTGAAAACAAACTTAATAAATTGCATATTAATGATATTATTATTACAGTTCATTAAATCAGTTAACTGTAACTGCTTAACATTCGGGACTCTATTTGCTATTTTCTCATAAAATGTATTTTTAATTGTTGAATACTTGGAGGAACGAAACAAAAAGTGGATTTCATCGTCAATCTCATTCTTATCACAAAGACTGCAGAGTCTTTTACATCTGGGGTATTTATCGTATCTACCGGTTTTAATTCTAAGTTTATGATTAGCAATTCTTAGTTTCACTAACGTTTTCCTATTGCAGTTTTTCCTAGTTATATCTAAATAAATTTAAAAATTGTTTTTGAATGTACTATAAAATTCTAGTTTTTGTAATGCTCAAGAGTATGTCTCCAATGATCGATATATCTCTTTTTTTCCGTAGTGATGTCCAAATGTCGTTTAATCATATGGTTACCTACTGCTCTAAGATCGAGGTCAGGGACATCATAGAAGTGGAATAAAAGCTACTTTCTCTATGAGAATGAAGATTAATTGACGTTAACAGCGACTCTTTAACAATATAGTCTTGATCCTTATTTCGAAGATACCTTCTCAAACTCATTAAAATAATTCATCAAGTTAAAACAGAGAAAATCACAACCGTGAAGGGGGTTTGGATACCCGGTCTTAATTAGCATAGATTTTGACGATTTTACTTCTCCGTTAATGCCTAGTTTTTGTGTCAGTTGAGAAGATATATCAAACACTCGTGACAGTGTTTCATCGGCCATCCAAACACCCCGAATTCCGTCAAAAATACTCCGCTGCGGGTCGTATTTTCAACTCTCTTCTCGGTTTTTGGATATCCCGATGAACCACTGTGTTCGTGTTTGATATTATGTAAAGTTCCCATAGTAGCGACCCCCCGAAAGTAACGTTAAAAAAAGTTTCCGACTTCTAATAAATCCGCAAAATAGCGAGCCCACGAATGTAGGGACCTGTCCGAAAGTAGCGAGTACCCCAAAAGTAAGTTTTTTCATTTACGTTATAAACATACCGAACGCTTTACTGTTTTCCAATTGCAACCCATAGTCAAATTTTTAATGTACAATACTACAATATCTTCGTGCACTTTACAAATTTGTCACGATAAGGTACTTAACAGCAAGGGAGACATGGCATGCCTGAAACTTTCATTCGCCAGTGACGTCAGTTTACAGATTGCACAATGTAAAATATAAACTGATATCAACAACAGGAACGTTTCTTCAAGTTAAAACTGAAACTTCAGTATACTGCACCATAAAACGCAGTTGTTAATCACCGCTCTCGTTTTTTATCAGTGTATTGCTGTATTTATAGCACATAGGTATCACTGTTAGACAGACCATGTAACGCAAATAAAAATGTTCTTTTTTTAACATTATGTTGTTTATGTTGTTGTTCATTTCAGGAAAGAGCTGGCGCCAACTTTGTTTAAAGGTTTTGGTCCCCGAAAATAACGAGCCCTAAAGGCTGCTAATTCCGAAAGTAACGAGGGTGGCTACTATGGGAACTTTACGGTAAGTTATGTAATTCCTTAAGCATTCTTTTATTTATTTAAATAAGTAGGGGAAATCGGCCAAGTTCAGGCCTGCATGCAATGTTGGATGCTTCTTAGTAACGTTTCCAAACTGTAGGTGTGTTTTTGCAATTGGTGAATTTTCCCATGGCTGACTTGAAATCTGATTTAGTATATTAGGATTAGGGAAATCATTGTGTCAAAAATTTTACTGACAAGAGACTGCCTAAAAATAAAGTGATATAGCGATATAGTTAAGTTTCCGGTGGAAGAAATGCGAGTCTCTAAATATGTAACAACATAATTGGACGAGCCCATAGGGCTCTTCGTGTGGTTTTCCTGAAGTGAACATTAAATAAATGTTAATATTGACAAAAAAAACTGTGTGATTTCGAAATGGGTGTAATAAAGTGGTAATTGTACTTCGTGTCGTGCAATTTTTGGTCTAAAATCATACTTGTGATTTCAAATCGAACTGTATCGAAGTGTATTATTGATAAATAATCACATGTTTTTTTCTCATACAACTTGGAATAAATATAAGCACTTGTAAATTTGTTGGTCTTTAAATTTACTCGTGCTTATTTATTCCGAATTGCACTCGAAATCATGTGATTACCTATACAAATTACACTCCACTCAGTTCAATTACCATTATAAATCATCAACATATATAATGTAATTGAACTTGTAGTGTATTAGGTCAGCGGTGTCGTTCAATATAGATCCGGGAAACTAGAGAAGCAGGAGAGCGGGAAAGTGTACTGAGTGGAACCGGATTAAAGTGTATGTTTTGAGCCTTAGTGGCGTGCCTTTGTGGCTGTACTACACTACAAATTGGCGACGAGGATGACGAATTCTGTGGAAAGAGCGTTGCCGCCGTTAGACTTGACAGGCTCCTCATCTCAGGTCGCTGAACGTTGGCGACAGTGGAAACGATCGTATCAGTATTACATCGATGGCAAGGGAATCACGAATCCTGGTCGAAAAAAGGCTCAACTACTTCATTTGGCAGGTATGGTAGTCCAAGATATTTACGAAGATCTTCCAGATCCCGGGCCGGTCAATGAAGCAGCGGATGATGTCTATCAAGTATGTTTACGAAAGCTGGATGCTCATTTTCGAGCCGAGGACAACGTGCCTTTTGAGCGACATGTTTTCCGTCAGCTTGCGCCTGCACAGGGGGAGACCGCTGACAAATTCATGGTTCGCCTTCGTAAACAAGCCCGTCATTGCAATTTTGGCGAAACTTTGAACGAAAATCTGCGAGACCAACTGATCGAGAAGCTGCCAGATGTCGAGTTGAAGAAAAAGCTGCTGGAAGTCAATAATATTACTTTGGAAGCTGCACTGGATAAAGTTCGCAAGTGGGAAGCTTCGCGTGAGCAAGCAAACCAAATGGTCACTCCAGTTCTAGAGCCAGGAGCAAGCACTAATGTGGTTGAAGAAACTTCAGGGCGTGGATTTAGAGGAAAACAGCGTAAAACATGTTTCAACTGTGGTAAAGAGGGTCACTTTGCTCAAGACGGAAATTGTCCAGCTCGAGGTCGAAAGTGTGGTAATTGCCATAAATATGGTCATTATGCTAGCTGTTGCAAAGGGGGAAGAAGCCCAAAGCCGGGAAAACAAAGCATCATCCAACAACGGGGACGCGGACAGCGACGTCATGTTCAAGGACGACAGGCCAATTTTGTGGAGGGTCCTTTTGAGAACTCAGGTGAGGATGATACGTTTGCTTTTACTATAGAAGAACAGACATATGCTTTGTCGACGTCAGCTGAACCAGTGATCTCTGTGAGCATTGGTGGAGTCAGTATAGACATGTTGGTTGATTCAGGTTCTGCAAGCAACTTAATTAGCATGAGTACTTTATGGGAACTAAAACAGCAGGGGCTAAATGTTGAGTTACAACCGTGCACAAAGAAGTTGTATGCTTATGGGGGTAGAGAGCTTGAAGTTGAAGCTCAGTTTCAGTCGGAAGTTTCTGTTGCCAAAACAAAGATTGTGACAGATTTTATTGTGGTCAAGACAGGGCGTTGTTTGTTGGGATATGCAACCGCCACAGATCTTGGAATCCTTCATGTGGGTCCAGTGGAAACTTTCAATGCAGGAAACTGTAACACTGTTGATGACACTTTTGTTGGAGAACTCAAGGCAAAATACCCCAGTGTTTTTCAGGGAATTGGGAAACTAAAGGATTATCAGTTGAAGCTACATATTGATCCTAGTGCTACCCCAGTGGTTCAAAAGATGCGACGAGTGCCCTTTTCACTAAAAGACAAGGTAACTGCCAAGGTCAATGAACTCCTTGAAAAGGACATCATTGAAAGGGTTGATGGGCCTACAACTTGGGTTAGTCCCGTGGTTATTGTTCCAAAACCATCAGGCGATATCAGGTTATGTGTTGATATGCGAAGGGCTAATGAAGCCATTATCCGTCAGAGGTTGCCCATACCAACCATAGATGAAGTACTCGAGAGTCTTAACGGAAGTGCTGTCTTCTCAAAATTGGATTTGAGATGGGGTTTTCACCAGATCGAGTTGGATGCTGGGTCAAGGGATATCACTGCCTTTGCCACCCATGACGGAATATTTCGGTACAAACGTCTGAGCTTTGGTGTTAACGCTGCCCCAGAAAAGTACCAGCATATCATCACCCAGTCAATGGCAGGCTTACAAGGTGTGGCTAACATAGCAGATGATCTTATCGTTCATGGTCGAGACACCGAAGAACATGACAAGAACCTACAGCAAGTGTTAGAGCGACTTAGTGAGAAGCAGCTGACTGTGAACGCTGACAAGTGTACATTCCGGATGAACAAAGTGGTGTTCATGGGTCTTTTACTTAGCAAGCATGGAATTGGGCCGACTGAGGAAAAAGTCAGAGCCATTGTAGAAGCAAATAAACCACAGACACCTTCAGAAGTTCGTAGCTTCTTGGGGCTTGTGGGATTCAGTGCCAGATTTATTCCTGATTTTGCCACCACTGCAGATCCTCTTAGGAAACTTGCAAGGCAAGGAGAACCGTTCGTGTGGGGTAAGGAGCAAGAGGAATCATTCCAGAAATTGAAAAGTCAAGTGGCAAGTGCACCAGTTTTAGCTTACTTTGATAAGCATGCGTCTACCCGTGTCGTTGCCGACGCCAGTCCAGTGGGGCTTGGAGCAGTTCTGGTGCAAGAGAGAAATGGAGAGAGTCGTGCTGTCTGTTACGCCAGCCGCAGTTTAAGTCAAGTGGAGCGCCGTTACAGCCAAACAGAGAAGGAGGCACTAGCTTTGGTCTGGGCCTGTGAACGCTTTCACCTCTACCTGTATGGGCTCCCACAGTTTGATCTTGTTACAGATCATGAAGCACTCAAAGTCATCTATTCACGCAAGTCGAAACCTTCTGCCAGGATTGAACGCTGGGTTCTGCGTCTTCAACCCTATAACTATCAAGTCTGTTATGTCCCTTCAAGGAAGAATATAGCGGACGCCCTTTCTCGACTGACGAAAATACCTGCTTCAGATCATTCCTTGCGAGATGATGGATATGTACGAATGGTAGCTCTGCATGCTGTCCCTACTGCACTGAGAATCAGAGAGGTTGAGCGGATCTCAGCGCAGGATCCAGAGTTGCAAGCAGTCAGAAATTGCCTCATTGAAGGAAAGTGGGACAGTGCTCCTAAGCCGTACGTGCCTGTTCGCAACGAGTTGACCTTCATCGGTCATGTAATTCTACGGGGAACAAGAATAATCGTACCCCAAGCTCTTCGCAAGGGAGTTGTCAGTCTGGCTCATGAGGGGCACCAAGGAGTCGTAAAGACAAAGGAGAGACTTCGAACGAAAGTCTGGTGGCCTGGAATGGATCGTGATGCAGAGAGAAGATGCTCAGAGTGTTATGGATGTCAGCTGGTAACTAAGAATGTTCCACCTCCACCAGTGAAACCAACGATGCTACCCAAACAACCATGGCAAGAAGTAGCTGTGGATCTGATGGGGCCATTGCCATCTGGAGAACACCTGTTAGTGCTCATTGATTATTACAGCCGGTGGATGGAAGTCGATATCATCCGAGCAACCTCCAGCAAAACCATTATTCATTGCCTGGATGCCCAGTTCGCGAGGCATGGAATACCTAGAGGTCTGCGTACCGACAATGGTGCCAACCTAGTGTCTCAGGAAATGGAAGAGTATCTGAAAGAAATGGGGATTGAACACCGGTACACGACACCTCTTTGGCCACGTGCCAACGGAGAAGTAGAAAGGCAAAACAGATCGCTGTTGAAATCAGTTAGAGCAGCTCACGCCGAAGGAAAGGATTGGAGAGAAGAGTTAAACAAGTTCCTTTTGGCGTACCGGTCAACGCCGCATTTGACTACAGGAAAGAGTCCTGCAGAGTTGCTGTTTAGAAGGAAGATTACCACTAAAATGCCTGAGCTCGTTGATATGGAAGATGAGGAAGTGGAAGTAAGTGATCAAGGAGTGCGTGATCAAGACACCCAAAGAAAGCAGTCTAACAAAGACTATGTTGACAGGAGATTTCACGCGAGAGACCGTGAGATAAAGGAAGGAGACACTGTTCTGTTAGAGAAGAAGAAAGAAAATAAGCTGTCACCTTCGTATGAGAAGGAACCCTATGAAGTGACGTCTCGTTACGGGGACCAAGTGGTATTGTGCTCACCACAGGGAGTTCAGTACAAGCGGAACCTTCAGCACATCAAGCCATTTCATAGGCCAGTCGAAGACAACCAGGGAACTTCAATACAAGATGCTGATTCCCCAACTCAAACTAAGACAACTGAGTTACCGCCTGTGGAAGAGAATCCTGTACCAATGGCAGAAGCACCACCAGAGATTGTACCTCCTGCAGTATCTGCAGCTGAGCAGCCTTTGAGGAGATCTAGCAGGATCACTAAGCGTCCAAAATTGCTGAATGATTATGTTCTACATTGAACTCAGCCAAATCTATGAACTGTCACATTTATTGTTGTGTTACTAGAGTGACATTTTGAACATTCTTGTTTGAACTTACTTTCAAACGCTTGGTTTACAGAATTGTCCGTTTGTTTAAGTTCTGTGTTATTAGCAAGTAAGCATTTAAGCGAACAAAGAGAGGGATGTAGTGTATTAGGTCAGCGGTGTCGTTCAATATAGATCCGGGAAACTAGAGAAGCAGGAGAGCGGGAAAGTGTACTGAGTGGAACCGGATTAAAGTGTATGTTTTGAGCCTTAGTGGCGTGCCTTTGTGGCTGTACTACACTACAGAACTGATCAACGTACAAAAGTTTCCTGTGACATTAATTTCCAACAGCTTATTTAAAGGAGTCCACCGTTCCAGACCGTTCCTAAAATCCGCGAAACAGGCGCAAAGAATTTTTCATGATGACCAATGACATAGTTTATCTATTAGCAAGTCAAGACAAAGTCAGGCAAGCCACGGAATCGAAGATGAACTGTGTTCACCAAACGCCTTTGAAGGCGCCAGCCATTGTCTCATTAGGGAGCTTAAGAAACAATGACGGTGACGGCAGGGAAAACGTCACAAAACAACAGGCTTAATAATGAGCAAAAACAATCGCTATGCACGTGCGTGTTACATTTTGGTACATTTCTTTGCCGTCCTCTGCAAAACAACAACGTGAAATGACCAAATTTTGGGTTTTCTCGAGAACGTGATAACTTTTTCTTTCTTTTTCTTTGCTTTAATACCATTCACAGTAATTTAGACCCTAAACAGCTCGCCAGCATTTTTCATGTTAAACAAATTGGAAAAATCGCGATAGAGTTACAAAAACGAGAAGTTTTGAAATGACGTTTTCGTTGCCGTCGCCGTCGTCGTTTCTTAAGCTCCCTATGATGACTGACGATGGCGGCAGCCGTCGTCAGTCTCAATGACAGCTAGCTGGAAAGACGGGAATTTATGTGCAATCGAATCTTGATAAGAAATGTTTTTTAGTCAAACCTGAAAATCCTACTAAGTGAAGGTCATTTTCAGTCATCTCGAAACAACTAAAGCAGCCGGAGATCATCTGTTGCCGATAATCAAGCCGTTATGATAATCAATTATACAGTATACAGATTCTGAAGAATAACTTAAAGCCAGCCTACATTTGATGTTGCAACTAATAACTCGCAAACACAAACTCATACTTATAATTCAGATAATAACGGAAGGCCGGGACTAACCTGCAAAGTCTTCTGATCTTTGAATTGTTGTTCCTACTGGAAGACATGACGCCGAGGACTTCAAAATAAACTTTGGATACCACAAGAACTAATAAGCGTGACGTGTGAATCACTTCTTTTATACTGTGTTAAAAATTCACAACGTAACTTATAATAAAAAGGCTTTTGTTTTCGCCAGAGAACCACCCGCTTAACTATGCTCCGATGTCACAATCTTGCTATGTTGCTTTCGGTATTTTTTGGTAGTTGATTGTTACTTTATTTCACAATGCAGTGAGAAGACCGAAAAGCGCCCTTAATCTTGACGTGACACTGCCTAATTACATTTATTCAGTAGTGAGTGCAACGAGCAACGAGTAAGTTTTCTCAGCCAAGCAACACTAAGCAGACTAAGCAACTAACACGTTAACGTAACCCTCTTGTCAAAATGCTTATTTATCACATTGGCGAGGTTTTCTAGAAAATTCTCTTTTGTTAAGATGTCGGCAAAAGAACTTGATGACGTTTTCTAAAGAAACAAATATCTGTAGTCTCTGGGGTCTTGCATTACGTATATGTGAAAAATTGCGAAAAAACATTGTCATGGTCAGAATTGAATATGTATTGGTTGCCCCCTGTTATAATGTACATTGTGGGTTATGCTTCTGGTTGAGCTGATGTCGGAGTATATGAAATATTAGCGAGTCGGACTCCAGTGATGACATTTTCATCACCCAAAGCAGTTTTCTGGTACACCTCGTTACCAGGGTCTTTCCTATTCCCGTCCCTCTCACGCTCCAGTAGACGGGAAGAAGAGAGCCCCTGGGAACGAGGTTGCTCAAAAAAAATTTTTCGGCGGAAGAACGAACGCGGAGTGAGCCACTAAGAAATTGGGTGAGACTAGCAAGAAGGTTGAAGGACTACGACGTGGTATTCAAATAGTGACACAGAGAGATGAAAGGAAAGGAAAAGAAAACGAATTCCACAAAATACACGAAAGCGTCCGAAAGGGGAGGGCTTGGCATGAATAACAAGAGGGGAATAACTAGCAGGAATTCCATTGATGGACTTGTTTGTTATATAAAGTTGTCATCCCTATCTATGTTCAACAAAAGGTTAAAAAAACAAAATCTTGAAGGATCCTAGGAAGCGCCTGCAATATTAAGGGCGATTTAGACGGTGCGATTTTTGCTTACGACGGTCGCATGCAACTTCTGTAGCGAGCACCGCTCGAGCCATGCAAAAAATCGTATACAACAATTGTCATTCACTATTACCTATACCTACGAGACCTACGAGAGTCGTGTGGTCTTAAAACATGATTCAAAATGCTACGACAAATTTTAGGCCGCGTGAGTCTGTGGTAGAGAAGTTGTAGGAGCATTCACACGGCACAACTTTGGGAAAGATTTCCGCAGAGGTCCCTACATTAATTATACATGCATCACTCTCATACTAACCCTGTACCAAAAACGAATTGAGTTTGAGTCACAAAATGCATTTATAATTAATGTAGGGACCTCTACGGAAATCTTGCCCAACTTTGTTCTACGTTATGTCGCATACGCCAAGACATGCCCGACAAATCGTACCGTCTAAATCGCCCTTTAGATTGTAAACTATTTTGCTTTATCTATACCTTTCAACATATATTAACATTTTTGTCATGCTTTTTGCATACTTCATGTAATATTTTTAACTCTAGTTTCCTCCTTTTATTTTATACTATTGTCTGTGTGTGAGTACCGACGTAAACTCAGTTGTATGATCACTTTTGTTAAACTGGCTGCCTGCCCTCTTTAACTCTGTGGTTATTTCAGGTAGCCAGTGCCCTCTTTCTTTTTATAATTAAATTAATAAAATGTCTGTAATGTAGCTAAATAGGGAAAATAAAGTGTTGTTGTTGTCGCTGTAGAGGGGGGTAGCTAGAGGAGAATAACTCAGCCCCGTTCCCCCTCTTATATCACTGAGCCGTCAACAGCTTTTCAGACAGTCGGTAACTGTCAGAGGATATTAAACCGGAACAAAACAGTCGGATACGGAGGGATCGCCTTCCACTGACAGTGCGTACATTTTGATAGATATGATTCCTGAAAAGAATCATTCTCCGCTCATGAAGATGAAGAGAGTACATCCGGTTTGTAGACTGGTGACAACTAGAAATGGCGGAGTTGTTAGACGGTCATGGAGGAGTTACATTACTTCTTTAATGCACGTGACAGTGAGTATTCCATGCAGGGAATAAATTTACTATCGAACCGCGTGGAAAAAAAAAAGGAAAAATTTGCTGCCATGCGCTCACGCTCTCCAAGAAAACAAAATTTGGTCATTTCACGCTGTTGTTTTGCAGAGGACGGCAAAGAAATGTGCCAAAATATAAAACGCACGTGCAGAGTGATTGTTTTTGCTCATCAAACCAGTTGTTTTGTGGTGTTCTCGTTGCCGTCGTCGCCCTTGTTGCTAAAGCTCCCTCAATGACCGGTTCCTTTGCGGCCGCCTGTGATAAAATCAACGACTTGTGCGAGAGAGAAGGTGCACAATTACCCGACTCTTTCCTTGCAACCAAAGGGAGTATTTTCGGTTCCCTGGCCATAGATATCATCGTAACGTTGCTTTTTCATTTACTGAATTAACTATATAAAGGTTTTTGGAGTAATTGTGGCTTCAGTAATAACATTAACACTGCAATTTGTTTGAAAACGCAAATGTAAGCTCTTCCTGAATGAATTGTACTCCACTGGGTCCAATTATCATTACAAATTGGTGTCAGTTTTTTACTTGTTTTTTTTAAGATCTTTTTATCCCCCGAACACACAGCAATGTTTTATTTTCAAATAGCGGGGGCAGATCAGGGCCATACGCAAATCCTTTCTATCCACACCAACAAAGTTTGATTTTATAGACTTTGCCGACTTTTATCGCCCTCTCCTTTGCCAAGGCTTCAAATCTACGCTGCTTCGTAAATCGCTGACTAAATTCTTGGAACGCCGCGATGTTATCACTGAGAAGTATGGTAGGATTGAGAGACGACACCGCTGTATCCTTTGCATTCTCGGAGACCCAGGGGCAGACAGATAGTCGGGATAGGACGAGGATCGGAACTGCAAACGTTTGTTGTCTTTGGACGAGGATCTCAAACCTTTTCAACGAAGCGTGACATTTTCTTGACAGCTTTTTTCAACTTTCTGTCAGATTTTGAGACATGTACTTGATTTGTAGCACTTTCCAGCCCATATACTTTGATGGATCAATACTACCATACTTTGATACTATAATAATGGTACCAAATGAATGCCCAAACATTGGTAAACAAGTTATGAATATTTTCTTGACATAACTGGTTACCGTAGCAACAGTATATGCTGTTGAAAACACCCCTAATTTTAGCTCCAAGTGCCTATAACTTGAAAACGAGCTCGTTGACCCCCATTTTCTATTATTGAAATGCAACTGTAACTTTTTGCAAAGTTTAAAACCTTTTTTTAAGGTGGCTTTATATCCGCACCTAAATTTTTTTTTTTAATTTTGCAAAAAGTTACATCTTAGCATACTGGTTGCATTTCAATAATAAAAAATGGGGGTCACCGAGTTCGTTTTTGAGTTACAGGCACTTACAGTCTTTCCCGTAAAACCGTGAACACCAGAAATGTTTTTATTGTTTCGCGACCAATCAGAAGCAACATAAAACCACAACCTAATTACCGTTACTTTTTGCGGTTTAGTTTTCTCACGTGTGATTGGCTTTTTACTTGAAACACAATAACATTCCATAGATATTTCTGGTGTTCACGGTTTTACGGGAAAGACTGTAAAGCTAAAATTAGGGGTGTTTTTAACAGGTTATACTGTCGCTATGGTAGCCTGCTATGTCAAGAAGATATTCACAATTTGTACAACAATGTTTGGGCATTCATTTGATACAATCATTATAGTATCAACTGATAAAGTGCGGTAGTATTGATAAATCAAAGTATATGGGCTGGAAAGTGCTGCAAAACAGGTTTGAGCGACCTAATTGGTTTTAATAAAATTTTTAAAGGCCTTCCAAAAACAGCATTGCTACCAATAAAAGATCATAGTATCTCCTCTTGTTGTCTTCCGGCTTTTTATTTTATTTTCTCCCCCGCCGAAAAAAAACGCGGGTTGCCCACATCTTGAGTGACATTTCACATTTGGCTTACATGGTGGAAAAGGCGTACGATACCATATTTTCTTAGCTATGGTGCTCCGCGTGCGCGCGCCGCTTTTACAACCATGTCAAATCACCATATGATGCTTACACTACGTATGTACGCCTATTATGTACTTAGCTTGATCTTCATTCTGACTGTGATGAAAGAAAGAGAAAACATTTGGACAAGAGATTAAGAAACGACATTCAAGTCGATACTGAAAAAATGCTCAGTGAAAAGAAATAAAATGATGAAAAACACTGTTTACAGAACATGCCCCGGTGGTTCAAAGGCGGGATAGCGCTATCCACCGGATAAATATCTATCCACTGGATAGTGCAATTAGCTTTCCCAATACTTATCTGCTGGGTAGTGATTTGTCCGGTGGATAGCGCTATCCAACGTTTGAACAACCGGGGCCAGGCCTCTAGAGGACCACTTAACGCACATAGAGCGCTGGTATGGAAGCAATGTTCTATAAGGACAGCACAATAAACTTAACTTCAAGTGTTCTGGATGCAAAGATGACAGCGGCCTTTTGCCTTCTATGTGAAATTGAGACTGTCCAACTGAAGTTTGTCTAATACAAGAGAGATGAACTTTGGACGTACGTAATGCGGCGATTATAATCACTGCACATTGACTTGTAATATTTATTATATATTTTCTTATGTACAAAATACTTTTATAGCTCCTTTAAATCAGAAAAAAGGAATGAAAACTACTAAGATTGTCTTGGTCAAAACATTACAGGACGTTTTGGTGCACAAGGCACAAACATTAGTTAATAGAACTTAAGACAAAGAAAAATGGAATCAGATAGTTGTAAAGCAATTGTCACACCCTGAAATCTCAAAATGTAAATGACTAAATGTCTACAAGAAGAGTGAATTTCATCTATTGAGCTAAAATAGAAAGGTGGAACGGATTTAAGAAAAAAAGAAGCGCATTTTGAAATGACAATATATTGTAATAAAGTTCGAATTTTAATTAGGTTTGATATTTACACACTTTAGGTCATTAATTAGACATGTCATGTACTCAAGTTAGGAACACGCTCGGTGCAGATGACTTATCAACTGCTTCCTTTGTGATGTCACTCATTAACTTTGAATTGTAGGAACAGTTTCATGAAAATTAATTAGTTTTGATCTCTTATAGCTTGGTGCATGGCAAGTGGAGAAAAACAATCAGAAAAATATAAATGTTGCATTTCCTAGTATAGTTTTTACTGTTTTAGAAGCACCTCTATTAAAGATTAAAGATGGAACAGCCAATGTGTTGCTCTTCCTTTGAGACACTCAATCATTAAAATTCTACGGACATCAGCCCCAAAGAAAACGAAATAGCAAAGGTTTCCTTACAGTTACAATGACACTTTATGTCTTCCTCACACAAGCAGTTTTTACAAGAAGGGGGCAGACCTCCTTGCTACTTTTCAATCACATGCTGACAACATTATTGCCAACACTTAAAGCACTTCCACAGATCACAAAAACACCTAACATTCTGATCTCGGGCTGTGATGTCATTCTTGTACAACTATTTTTGAAATTATTTCTGTATAGTTAGTGACACTGCAAGAGAACATACAGAGGCCTGGCATCATTCTTATGTCAATGGCAAATCTATAAACTACACATCCACAGTTTTCTTCCTATCGATTACAGTATGGCATTTTGTTAAGGTGAATGGTTTTGCATCAGCCACAAACGTGAGTTTGTGATAATTATTTTGTATCTTTGTCAAGATTGTACATTTCGTTTACACATAGGATTTGTTCCCTTCTTCAAAAACAAATTTCCAGGGGTTCCAACTATTATCAAGGACTTTCCAGTACTGGAAAATGCAAGACTAAAATTCAAGTACTGTCCAAAACCTTTACTCTCCATGTTCAGAGAATGTCTACAGCAATTTGAGATTTGCCATCTTCTGTGAATGTGAAGCTTAATTTCTGCAAGAATTCTAGTACCTTAGTGTACATGAACTCCATGTAGGCTGTAAATATGTAACATAAAGAACAGGGTTACTACAGAGAAAAAGTCCATGGTATTTGAAGCAAGACATTAGAATTGCACCCTGTGAATTATTGTTCAGAAAAGTTAATTTCTTTTGTTTAAGCTTTACAAACAATTCACTGGTGTATCCCTTGCAGTTCAAGACATCTGGATCCAAGCATTCACATCACAAAATACATGCAAGTCCAGAACTATATTATCAGGGATGTAGATAAACGTTTTAAGAGAAGAGAATTATCAGTTCACAGCCAGATTTAGAGTACAGATTTTTACGACTGTAGAAGGTTTTTTAGCTGGGAAAATTGATTTGTCAGCCGGGTATTTCCCCTGGGTTCCCGTCAATTTTCTACATCCCTGATTATACCAGTCTCTAAGGCAAAGTCAAACAAAATTTACAGAAATCTAGATTTCAAGGCCCAATAATAATATTATTACTGTGCAATACACATACATGTATGTAGTTTTTACTGCAAAGCCTTCAATTACACTGTATTCCACAGTCCTGAGCCTCTGGGCTCCTTCAAATTATCCCACTCCATCCATCAAAATCATATTGTATATGAAACAGTGACCTTTTCTGTGCAAATGAAACCTTAATTTGACAAGGTCTTCTGCATTGTCACAGATCTGATAATTATCTTTTCACAACCTCAATCACTGGTAACAGTTGAACAAGGAATGATCACTTTGATGGCCAGTATGTGATCCACAGCTTCTGGCTTCCTGTAACACTACTCTTCCATCAAGACATCCTTCTTCATGAAGTACTGAAAAATTATCCTTGTTATTTGGTTTGAAAAAGCCTTGGTTTGCTGCTAACCAACTGTGACGATTCTTTTCAAGGAACCCTCGTAAATTAATCAGATCCAGCACGATACATGTAGTTAGCTTGTGAAAACCCACTTCAGGGTTACCTCTGACAACGCAAAATGCAAATGTATCCAACCTGCAAACTGCTGCAGGAAAGGTACTTTTACAAGATTTTGTGACATGGACGAAAACACATCAAGGCTGTTGATTATGATGATGCCATAGCTCCAGGCAAGGGAGAAGCAATTGGAATGTCAAATAAATCACATACGCCCTCTGAGTCATCCAAGTTGAAGTAGTAATCATGTTCCCCTGGAGGAGGTGATAAGCTTAGAAGAGGTGCATACACTAACAAAAAACAAAACAAAAACAAACAAATTTAGGTCCTAATAAATCAGGGAGTTCAGCCATGTGCAAAATTTTCATTACATGCAGGGTTGTCATCTAGGATAGTAGATGGCACTCAGGGCAGAGATCTCCGTAAGCCCCGGCGACTGGCGAAAATCGCCAGCTAGTCGTCCTGGGCGCGCCGGCTACTCAGATCCAAAAAAAAAAAAAAAAACTTTGTTTTACATCCAACGGCAACTTTTCCATTTGCGACGCCTACTTTCCCTTGGGTAAATACATTTGGAAATAAATAAAGTTTTCCTTAAAGAGCCAAGTGTCCCCTGAATAAACTTTAAAGTTTCGTCAAGAATTTCGCCATGCTTGAATCTGCTTGCAGACATCGATTGAACGTGAAGCAAACGAAACAGGCTCAGATTTCGAGGCAGCGGTTACCGACGAAAAACACTCCATATAAGACAATATACTCTATATTCCAACACGTGCAAAATGGCGGAAAAGCAGCAGCATGAAAGGCACTTGCGCGCCTTAATAAATTCCTCTGCCGGCTACTCCATTTTATTCTCCTTCTACTCCAAAATTTAGGGAGAACCCTGTCAGGGGGTAACAGTCCCATCCCCTCCCCCTACATTTTTCTCTTTTTACTGGCGAATTGAGCTGACGAAACTAGGAAAGTAGCTGGGGATATACGCGCTTGCTGGAGCTTTTTTGAGAACTGCGCTACATGTAATTAAAACAATTTAAATTAATTATTTACTCAAGAAATAAAGATCTGTATTAAACGAGGTTTGTTAAGCATACAACAGCAAAAAGGAATGATAAAAGCTGGTGTTTCTGAGTGATCATGACTCCATTGTCAAGGGAACTATGTCACAGATCATGCAAATAACAGCATTTAAAGCGATCTTGGTGCAAAAATTATCGTACACAAATCCTGTCACATGAATAAGAAACTTAAAGCCAAATCTGAACATGCTATCAGACTCTATTCCTGCCAAAGTATTTGTGTAATTTTCACGCCAAGATTGCTTCAAATGCTGTAATTTGCATGATCTGTTACATAGTCCCTAGACAATGGAGTCATGATCACTCCAAAATGTCGGCTTTTATCTTTCCTTTTTTGCTGATGTAAGAAATAAAGAAAAGTGAAAAACATGGCAAAAGGAAAATAATTTGTTTTTGAATTAAGTGGATTCAACTCAGGATTCCAAGTGTTGTAGATTTGCAGCTGGGTGGTGATTGCTAACCTAACAGACTTGTTTGTACCCCACAAATCCAAAATGAACTGCAATGACCCTGCTAAGTGCCCAAACCTTAATCAATATGATCTCTCCCTGCTTTGAGGTCTTGCTTTGCTTGCAGCATAACAAGACTAAAAAATGCCCAGAGTCCATACCTTCTGCTGACATCAGTTCTTCCATAACTTCCTCAGCAATATTACCTTCTGAGATGTAAACAAACAACAAGTGTCAACCTTTCTTTTATAATCATTCTTTCTTCAGTAGAAGGCAAAAGATACCACTGATCACTCTCTAACAGAGTGGAGATAGAGGAGAAGTATTGGCACAGTGACTTGAGCAAAAACCTACAAACCCTTTCAACTCCCAAGATCTGATGATTAATTCTCCTCTCCAGCTGCTATACA
Organism: Galaxea fascicularis; assembly: GCA_948470475.1. Taxonomy (NCBI): domain Eukaryota; kingdom Metazoa; phylum Cnidaria; class Anthozoa; order Scleractinia; family Euphylliidae; genus Galaxea; species Galaxea fascicularis. The sequence goes on from OX419339.1 coordinate 1,251,282, forward strand.
TATTCCTTGGACATTAGTTAAGAGAATTTGGGGTTATATCAAATAACATTGTCTGGCTGATAACTTTGTCTCTTCACATCACCTGTCTGCTAGACAATGCATCAATATTACAAGGAGAAGTTATATACTAATCACTTCTGGGAGTTAAAGGGTTTTAAACACCTGTAAAGGAAACAAAAGCATCCAGCCCAAGCCTCTGCTTTTCATGTGCATCGTCACTGATTTTTCATTTAATAGTAAAAATTGCTGTAAGGCCTAATGACTGTCTTGGAACTCAAAAATGTTTGACCAAGAAAGTCCAGATGGTTGCATTAATTTCTAACAAAATCTGTTATTCCTCCAAAATAAGTACAGGATTCAAATGCTTCAAGTGTAACAGCAGAGACTGTACTTGTACAGGCCAGGCCTGAGAAAGTTTGTGGCAGTTGAAAAAGAAAACTAAATAAATGGTTTCCAGAGGTAACCTGGACAAGCGGGTAGCAGTGGTATGAAATTAGGTCCAGGATTTAAACCCTGCCATTCCAACTAAATAGGTTTCGTAGATTTGGGTTCATCTTCTTCTCGTAAAATAGGCAATCAGTCACCCAACTGCCAGTTGGGATATTTCCACAACAATACAAAAAGGCCTGTGTGGTTTCAGAAAATAATTACCAATGCCCTGTCCCCCACCCCCCTCCCACTACCACCACCACCAAGGGGTTTTTGGTTTGTGCTAAAGAAAAGCAGATGCAGGTGAAGAAATGCAGTTCAGAATCACTGAAGGAACAAAAGTTTGGTAATGCAACTTGGCCCAGGCTTTCCGACTGATCTGCCATAAATTATTTGCATTTGGTGTTACTGTCATTATTGTTCCATTGACATTGATATTTAATTCTCTGTACCTACAGTCAACTCTCTTTGAGTAGACACCACTGGTACCAGTGTTCACTGCTTTTTTCATAGACGTTTGTTGTCAAGGGACTTCAGTAAAATAACAACAGAGCAGATGTGCGACCAGTAAAGACTAAATTTACAAGTCTGTTCTAAATATAATATTATGTCCATCATAGAAAGGTTGGTGTCCATAAAATGAGAGTTCACTGTATTGTTTCTTTACCTTTGAGACTGTTTCCAAATATAATGTCATTAGCAACTTCTTTAAGTTCATTTGCTAAGAAAAACCAAACAAATAATGAGCTGCATGGATCAGTCAAATCTAACCCATTAACTCCCAATCGATTTTTTGATTTTTTTGGACATTGATATCACACAATGTAAGGTGAGTTACACAGAGTAAAAGAAATAAAAAAACAAAACAAAGAGATAACAAACCTTTAGCCCAAGATAGAATAAAATACACCTATTGCCGATTATGAATTGCCTCAAAATTTTGGCAGAGAAATTTGATCCAGTTGCCACATGGACAAATTTGATATGAGCCCCAGGATTTGTATTTATGTAGTTGCAAAATGCTGTGAATTGAGACAGAAAAAAAGACAAGCATAATGATGCATAACATGCTGTTGTACCTCTGCTACTCTCTAAAACTTCAGTCGTCACTGCCACATCTTTGGAGTTAATTTCATTGAGTTGTTTAGAATTTTCACTGGTCTCCATTGATTCGTCACCATCATTCACTGCCTGATGGTTATTTGAATTGATGTCATTGGCTGGTGGAGGTACAGGTGTCACCACCGGGCTGTCTGCAGCAGCATCCTTGTTCACTAAAAGTACGTGAATGGGGCCCTTCTCGCTTTTTAAATGGATCTGGAAATTCCTGGGTTGCTTCATGTTCTAAAGTAGGAACAGAGTTCCAGTTAACCTTCAGAGTCTGGGAGTAATAAAGTCGTTGGTGTCATAAAATATTTTGTAGGGGTTCAGTTGACATGGGTCTTCCCAAACTTTCTTACTCAACAATTCAATGTGTGGCATCAGGGAGCCAACTCTCTCAACCGAAGAACTCACTCTTATCTGGTACACTGAGAAAAACCAAAAAACAGTTCCAGTAAGAATTGAGATCTGAAGTCTGTGCATGACTCATTGGAGTCGAAAGCCACTTCCTCAAGAAGGAGAGTACATTATACAACTATGAAGCTTGAAGTCAATGTCAGTTGTGAAAGACAATGTTAACTATGGTTGGAAATGGGAGACATTTTCATTATTAATTTTCTGTTATAACTGTGGTTGGAAATGAAAATAGTTTTAATTATTTCTCATAATTTTTTCACTTTGGTATGTATAACAATGTTTTAGTTTTCTGGTGGACTTCACTGGCTGATGGTTACCATTTTGAAATTGGCTTTACTGTGAGAGTAATGATGTCAAAGCATGCAAATTCATACTATTTCATCACTATGATTGCAGTCATGTATGTCCACTTTCACACATTTCACTAATATAGGCACAAACATTAAAAAAACTGTTTTACAAAAAAACAATCTATAAAAATCCCTTGGCAACATTGCTAAACTTGTAGTTACTGTAAATTACATGTAGTCCCCATTAAGAATAGTCTCCTTTGCAGCTGTTATTAGGCTCATCACGTAATGCTCCTCCCCACTAATGGCTGCTCACTTGAGCTCTGCAATCCTTTTTTCAAACTGACCAATATGGAGCAGGCTTCCTTTTCCTGGAAACCTGGACCTTGTTGTGTTTTTGGCGGCAAATGTGACGAGAAATATGATTGGTGCAGCTGCTAACAGATATTGGTTATTGGTTCTCAGTAACAAAGTGAAAGGAATGCAGAGCTCGATTGAGCAGCCGTTAGTGGGAAGGAGCGTTGCATGACGACTAATAACGGCTGCGAAGGAGACTACATTAAGAAGAAATGCAGTAAACCATACACTGTAACAATCAAAGTGACTTAATTATCAGGCACATCACCAAATCATCTAAATATCAATAAAATGACCTGCTGTAATCACTGATTATACATGTATATTCTTGCTTTTTTGTCAATTAAGATTGAGTTATATTTCACACCTGCATAAATACCAACATCAGAAGTTTTTGCTGATCACTGTCAGACGATTGTACCAGAACACACATAAAAATGATGTAGTGTAACATAAAAAGGTTATGGCACAAAACACATCACAGTTGATCACACAAAACAATACATTTGTAGAGAATTAAATTGAGATTATATTGTCTTAACTCACAGCCTCTGGAATTGGGACTTCAAGTTGTGTTCCAGATGGTGCTTGGACAACCAACAGTGTATCTCCCCTGAAACTATGACAGACATCTTCATATGTAGCATAAGCTAACTGTTCATTCTCAGGGTCTTCTGAAACATTCTTAAGACTTTGCTGCACCCACAGTCTTTGTTCATCCAGTTCTCTTTCTTTGTCCTCAAGTGTTTCTAATTCTCCCTTTAAATGCACAAGTTTGTCTGATATTTCTCGTGTGTTACAGCCTGGACCTGCACCTCTGAAAATGAAAGAAAATGGAACAGCAATTTACCATTAAGGCGCTGTGAAACTGTACAATGCTTTGTGCAACTTGTCTTGCAAGACAATGCATTGCGAGACAAGTTGCAGGAAACATTGCACAGTACATGCAACTGCGCTTTTAAAGAAAGGTTAACTATCCAAGCTAGGTTGACAAGTTTCCCTCACACCAACTCTCAAAAATGTAATATGCTTGTCATGTAAAAACTCTACATGTAAGTTTTACATGCAACATTATAGAGCTTGGGTTTAATAAGTTACTCAATACTACAGGTATTTTAAGTGAAGCACAGGTAAATTCCATGTTGTAAATTGCAGATTTAATGTTCATGCATGTAGCAAGGTCAGTACACATAAGTTATTCCCCAGTCAAGACATTGTGACCACTTATTTCATCTAGGAGTAAGGAGAAAACTACCTACAGGCTCAGTTATAATAATATCTCTAGCATGAACTTGGTAGGTCTATTACTAAAAGTAAATTTAATTGAGTTTCATTTGTATAATCAGAACTAGAGGTTCCAATTTTCCATGAAAATGTACCCTGGCCACCAGAGGTTACTCTGTTTGCTGGTCAGCTTGTCACAACTACCGAGAGGTCTCTTGTGAAATATTTTATGTCTGGTCTGAAATGTTGAGAATCTCACTTCCACGCCTGATGTTAATGACAAAAAATGATGCATAATTCTGAAACTTGACCAATCAAATGCCCTGGGAAGGTGAAACAGAATCCCCTTGAACTACTGTACCAATTTCAAAGAACTCAACGGTTTGAACCAGAAGTTCTCCCCTTGTTTCTGCCAGTCTCTCATGTCTCAGGCTATACTGGACAAGGAGCAGAACTTTTGACATCCAGTGTGATGAAAATGAGGTAAAGTAAACAATGTTGCAATTTTGTAGAAAAAATTAGTTTGAGGAGAAAGAACACGAGCAACAGAGAGATTTCCACTCAGCTCCATGCATAATAACCCTATGAATTATCTTTGCAAACAAACAGTGAGTGTAAATGGAGGTTGAGTCGGTAAGAGCATGCATAACTGATGTCTGAGGCTGTGAAGAAGCGTTAACCGGATTATTGTAAAATAAAGTGAAATGCGGTAACAGCTGAAGAATACACTTCTTTACGTGAAAACGAACTGAAACATACAAGGGAACATAAAATTCTCGACTAGATAGGAATGGCTAACTTTTACATGGGGTTTGAACTACTGCAAGTTTTCGCACGGTGTGAATCCCAATAAAATATCGATAATTATTTCAAGCTTATGTTGTCCTTTCACTTCAACACTGGCATAACATTCTAGTAATGCAGACCAGCTAACAATGCTTTTTGTTGTTCAGATCATGCAAAAGGTATTGTTTAAGTGTAACAAGGCTACTCATATTTTTTCAGGATGGGTCGAATGTCGCTGAATTTCACCAACAAACCAATTGATTTACGCATATCGATGACGATATTTCGGGGATTGCTGCTTCCTCGTTAAAACGATTTCCTTCTTGCTTACAAGCATGCATTGGTGATTATTTTTAAGAGAAAAAACTTCTCTTGGAAGTCAAAAAAGGAGAGTGGTCGGTCGAGGAGAGAAAATTATTGCATTTCCAAACGACGATATTCGACAATATTTATGTAATAAAGGGCGCCAAAACGAAGGCGGTAAAAACGACCTTCGAAATCCGGTTTGCGCGCTAGGATCACGCGTTCCAATGCAAAACCTCGCTAAAAGAGGCGAAATGTACGGTGTTTCATACTGTAAATGAATGACTGCTTCTAAAGAACAGAACTGAAAGAAATCTAAAGGACGCCAGACTGAAATGTTTCCGAATACTGTAATTTAAACACGTCCCGCGAGGTTTCAGAGAAGTGCGTTGGAATTCGCATGTTGTCCCGCGCGAATGCCTTTTGTAGCATGAAGTAAATTTCCCGTTTATCAATACTCACTTCCACTGGATGCTATTCTTCGATTTCTTCTCAATCAGACCTATTCCTTCGAGAACGTTCGTAATATCATAAATCCGCCGTTTTTGACGGACGGCAAGGGTATCGGCGGCCTAAGAACGAAAAAAGTAAACAGTTCAAAGTGAATGCAAAATGCATCGGGGGTAAAGCACAAAGGAAGGCAACCTAACAAGAAGTTACTTATTTTGTGTGTTGGAAAAGCCAGATTTTCCCTTGTACTTACCACTTTAAGATCTAGGACGCCATCTTTAGCTTCTTGCAACAAACTAACGAATTTCGTCGTCAATAAACCAAGGGATTTTTCATGACGACTTGGCGTTCCCGGAGAACCGAAATCCGCCATGTTAGTCTAGCATGCTGCAGGAAGACCGAACATTGCTGTGATTGGCTGCTAGAGAAATTTGAATAGTGCGCCCGTTGAAGTCTTGTTCGATGCGGTACCTCTACCAGGGGAGGATTATTTGGCATTTTTTGCTACGGGGATAAGTTTCTATCTGTGGAAGTTTTGAACACAAAGTCAAAATTAAAAACGAAACATATATCTCTGTTACTGAGAAAAAACTTTGTTTTATTACATATGCATAACGAAGCAATTATTTTGCACGCATAAAATATGGGTGGTATCCCCACCCTTGCGTGTATTATCACTGTCTTATTCGTTACCAGGGTCTTTGGTGGCAATCACCTCTTTTTTCCCGCGCGCGGGTTTTTCTGGGGGCCGCACCTCAAAGGTCAATTGTTTCCCGCTTCCACGATAAATTTGGATAAAACGCTTCTCAAATAACAGATTCCGAAGGTATGTGGACAGAAATTCTTGAATTTAAAACTGTTACACACGAGAGGCTTGATTTCTTAGATAAATGGGCAAAAGATGAGAACAGATATTTTAGGAAAACACCAAAAAATTGAAATAATCAAGTTATTTCTCTAATCCTTTAAGGACTCTAATGTTAAGCCATTAAATATTTATCATAAAATTATCAAGGAAGGAAATGCTGTCAATTACTTGTAATCAAATAAAATCAATATGCTTATAAGATGGGAAGGTAGCTAAATGGGGAAGTCCTAATTATTGGTCCTTTTTATTGACTCCTTTAAGTTATAACTCAGCTTGACTCTCTATAGAATGGGGAAATCCTGATTGGTGCTCTGTATCGACGCTGATCCTTAGATGACGTCTCAACTTTAGATATGCAGATCCCTAGTGTGAGCAAGCTAGACAAAGAGACATGTTAGGCATGCCTCTTTCTCACTTTTTTATTGATGCTTCATCCTAGGGAGTACTTCCATATATAAGCCATGGATATGAGCAGCTGTGAAGGTTTTTTTAAGCAGTTTAGTCTCTGATAGGGTATGAATCAGATGGTTTTGGTCTAGAAAAGGGCATTATTTTCCAAGGGCAGATCAATAATTGCCTGAACAATTTAGCTATTTTTCCTGGGAATTGACACTCAAAAAATCAACACAGAAAGTTACTGTCCACTCAGTTTAACAGCAATAGTGTGTCTGGGATAGGATAGAAATTTTTGATGTTTAGGGATATTTGATGGTTTAGCATACGGGTCTCAGAGGCCCAGTGGCACACAACCAGTGCCTTCCCTCCACTCTGGCTCCTCACCACTTTCCCTTCTGGCAGTTATGCATGTACCTCTAGAATATTCCTTTTGTGGTAAAGCTGAGTGATTTTAGCAATTTATGATTATTGATGTCAGGCCACTGTTTGTGTTGGCAGCGGATAACAGAAGAAAGTATGGTATTTAAGGGTCTTGGGTTAGTGATATTCATTACTTGGAACTATAATCTGAAGGAACAGTATTAGTCTTGAGCTGGTCTGCTATATAGTATGTATGGTGGATTCATGTGCAATCACACAATTAAGTGATTTCTGATGAGCAAACTACCAGAATGCCACAGAGATCAGTAGAGTTTTAACCAAACTAAGGCAGAAACCAGGGATCTGAAATGAAAAAATAAATCATCAGTGCATTTATTTATTTATTATGCTACACTGAGAAACTTCAAAACAAACCTTTCAAGGCCCAGGGAGTGCTATATTGTATCCTTTTAAGTATTGCACAGTACTACCTCATGCCAATGGACTGGGACAGAAAAAACCAAATTTAATCTGGAGTGGGCTTAAGGCTAGCAACATCATTCTGAAAACAACAGCTGCAGCTGTGAGCAAGTGAGTTACAAGGAGAAGCTTGATTAACTTGAAAAGAAATCTTATACTCTCACGAAGTGTTCAAAAGAATTTGTGAAATTTTTAAGCTGAGAGGTTTGAGGAGGCATAAAAATTAAACTGTGTACCAAAATGGTTAGCAACTAAATCCAAGTATTATTAGAAAGAAATCATAAAACAAACTGAATTTTGCTGCCACATGAGTTGTGTTCCTCTTCCAATAACGCAAGGCCTCTTCTTCTTTTCTCCTTAGGGTCTGGTCACTGTTTAGAGGAGGCAAAGCTGGTGCAAATAGGTTTATGTAGACTGCAGAGACTTCGATTTTCTATCTTTAACAGTCCTTAAAAAATTCTTGAATTTAATGGGACTAAAACCGTACAAACCATTAACTGTTTATAAGACATTTAAGGTCATCTGTTTAAAGACCATAAATTTAATTGAGTCATGGGTATATTCCTGTGAAAATGTGACATCACAATAATATTATTTAATCAATTTGCATGTGCAGCAGTGCTGGAAACAACAACCAATCATTGGACGTTGTCTGACCAAATTTTGAAAATGTCTGGCCAATTTCTCATTATGATCAGACATGATATCCAAACACAAGTCCAAACAATTTTAAATACAGTTTTCAAAATCCTGTATTGAAGCATGTTATGCTAATTAATGTCTGATGAAATTGGTAATATATTTATGTCTGACCAAAAGGAAGATTTGAAAGGACAAATGTCCAGTTATTGGAAAAAATTATTCCCAGCATTGTGCAGAGATCTAAGAGTTTTTGTTAAGTGGTAAGATTATTGAAATTTTTAAACTCTTAGTTCTGATGTGCTCAGTTTCTTCCATAGCTAACCCCATGGGTTAAGCAGGTGGAACTCAATAACTGTTAATGCTGCTCTTTCATCAGGCTCTTTCTGTCAGCTAGTACTCACAGAATCATCAATGCTTGAGCAGGGTTACTCTTGCATGCTTTCTTGCTACTCCAATCCTCAGTGGCTCCCTTTTCTAAGCAGTTTAAACCCTTGAATGAATGTTCCATAGTTGGATCTGAAGCTTGCTTGAGCCTGTATTGCCAAATACTTGAAAGATTACATCCATTTTCAGCCAAAAGTTAAATGCAAGACCATACCTAATTAGTAATCTCAGACAGTGGAGGGAAAGCCTGCAACGCAATTTCAGGCCAAGCATACCAATTACTCACAAAACCTTCGAGTCAATCCCACCACCCCAAACCAAGGTAAAAAGGTAGCACAAAAGGAACTTGGAGGGAATAAAAAATGCATAGAACTTTGCATATTTTTCATACTGATCTTCAGCTGGGCCACAAAGCTCTGCATATTTCCAACAAGTACAAGTAAAGTCAATGTTGTTGTTTGTTGTCATTGTTGTACTTCTAGCTGTGTTAAGAAACAAATTAAAATATAGTACAGGGCCTGGAGCATAATTGACCTAAAGTATGAATAGTATATTATCTAAGGTTATTTTCTTTGTTTGTTTGTTTTCTCTGTTTCTCATCAAATACAAAATTGCAACAGAAAATGCTTCATTTTGTAGCCAGAAGGGAGGGCAATAATAATTTTATCTTTTTCTTTCCTGTTTTCTTCTAATATTAATATAAATTTATGGTACCTCAACTCATGCATCACATGTGAGAGTACGACTCTTGTCCATATCTATCGATATCCATTGACCTCAATGATTTTACAAGAACATCTGGTGACAGGACATTCAAAACGTTCTCCCACTTTGAAACTGGAAATACCAATTTATTAGCTTCATAATTTCTTTTTACTTAGAAACATTGTGAAGATGTAAGTGATCGTCCCAGTTATGAACACTGCTTGAGCAGTAGTGAAAATAGAGCAAATGAAATTCAGTCTTGCATGGGAGTCAAACCCATGACCTCAACGATACAGGTGCAGTGTTAACAAGCCAACTGGGAGGTGGTCATTATGTGGGTTTGTAATGAACCCATGAGTGATAAACAGGTGAATGCAAATATATGAGATAACATCAAAATCAAGGTGTAAGTCATCAATAATGTGGGGAAAAGGTGAAACAGAAATCCCCTAAAAACCACTGAGTGGGAGGCTTAACATTCTGTTTTTTAAGCAAATCAGAATTTTGAGATGCACCAACTCCCATAGCATACCTCAAGACATTCCATAGGTGTCTAAGTAAAATTCAAAGTGGAATAATGCAAACTAGTGACAAATCAAATAAAAAAACCAAACTTTTATTAATAATTTGTGTATCACTCTCTTCACGGAATTGTCAGATGGATGTCAAAGTGCATTTTGCACATTACAGTGAGAGCCTTGGTGAATTAGAAAGTGAATATACTACAACAAAGTTGAGTTACAAAATCAATGAGTAAAGCTTCCCAGTAAAGGAAAAACAGCCTGGAGGTTGGCAAATGGTATTGAATTAACAACCACTTTACTGTACACAGTGATGCATTACCTGCCATTATTATCAATACGCGTGCCCAAATGACAAACTGCCCTTGTAAAACATGCCTTTTTTGGGCCAAACAGGAAATGCCGAACTAAAAATTTATTTGCTGCCCAGTGAATGGGAAGACTATTTTTTTAAAAAATATAAACTGTCTTTTTGCTTATCATTGGTACCAATCTTTTTTAAATTAGATTATAATAATTATTGACTCTGATTGTAAACAAAAAAAAAATTTGACTCTTGTTTAGCTGATCGTATTGTAGCAAAAACTTTTCATACTTTAATTTCATGCTACATCTCTGTTAAACATTTTTCTTATTAAATGGATTTGTACAAGTTGGCCTTGTGTATTGATAACAATGATAATCACTTTCGTTGGGCATATTGTTTATTAATTTGTCCCTTGTGGCATCACGCCACTAGGGCCACAATAAACTATATGTGCTCCAAAAGTCATGTGACTTGTCTCATTCACAAGTGACTCTAAACTGTACAATATAATCAGTGTTCTTGTGTATCCCAAAGTATAGTTTGTTCAAAGATTTATTTACCATCACCAAAATGTACCAGCTGCTAGTTCTATCATAATTTCAAAAAGAGACTTCTGACTAGAGTCACTAGTGGCAACTTACGACTGTAAGCTGTTAAATGCAATACTTCAATTACCATCTAAATGCAACTAATTTTTATAAATCCAGTTTAAATTTCAACATCAGTAGCTCTAGCTAACAGCAAGTTTGCTCACTACTTATGGTATATGCGCTTGAAATAAATACATCTGTTTAATTCTATTCCTTAATTACATCTCCAGCATAATATAATATACAAATCAAGGTTAATCAAGGTAACCTATGGCTTCAATTTCATATTAAGTGCACAATGGGAAAGTAGTGTGCTTCAGAATTTAGGTAGACCATAATTTCAGTTACAAACCAGAATAAAAGATCACAATATAAAGGTAAAAATATATAAAATGTTTTTATAAGAAAATAAATTATACATCCACAGTAAAAAAATGTGCTGGACTTTATATCCATACAGGGTAAATTGCATTCAGGTCATTACAGGACCCATACATTATATTCCTGATTGTTATATCAATGTCATTGCTAATTATTACTGACCCAATTATATTTTGATTTATTATTTATGGATTCTTGATTTGGAAACATGAGAAAATACATTATATCCATGATAAAAAAGTTGTTTCCAGTTGGCTTTTGCAATCAAGAGAGTCAATTTTGAAATCACTGCCTCGTTACTGCCAGTAATTCAAAAAACCGAGAGATGATGGATAACATATTCTCATTACTGGTAGTTTTAAAACAAATCACTTTATGTATATATTACAATAATATTTATTGCTTCACAACATAACATGTAGCTTTGGTGACAACAGGTCAAGTTTGCCAACAAAAATTAGTCCTTTCTGACATACATATATCATACTGGTCTAATTGTTCAATTTGTAATTCATGGCTTGGTGATTGCACGGTAAACAGAAAATATTGTTGTACCGTAATTTAATCCACATTACTTCAGCATTAATCTGTGCCTTTTCCTACTTTGCTTACCTCATTCCTGCCTTCTCTTCATTAATAGTTGGAATTATTGTATTGCTGTTTTACCAGTAAAATAATAGCACCATCAAAGAAATTTTGGGGAAGGCTCAAGATAGCCTCAATTTCAGAAAAAACAAAAAAAAAACAAAAACAATTATGAATATGCACTTAATTTCAAAAGCCTATTCTTAAATTTCTTCACCAGACAAGGCAATTCCTCTGCATTACAAAGATGAAGCCTGATATATTTACTTTACTGTTAGGGATCAATGCTCTTGAAGCCAAACAAATTGCAGATCTGATTCTTACATCAAAGCTAAACTGCATTTGATGAAGATGAAATGCAATACAGAAATTGATCCATTAAGTCTCAATCTGTAAACTTGCCAGTTCCACCTTGCTTTGAATAAGAAGTTTAAGACAAGTTACAACTGGCTTCATCATTGGGAGGGTTTTTTAAAACAAACGTAAAACAAATTTTAAATCTTCTTTCTTTTCAGTTTATGACTGCAGGGGCACTTATGCAACTCAGATGATTTAATAATAATTAGAAGGCTAGGCTTACTGCTTCATCTCCAGAACCCTTTATGGCTTTTCTTTATAATAATATTTCTTGTAATTTAAAATTATTTTTGTATTGATTGAAATATAAACTTCAAATTATTTGTACCAAGCATCTGAAAATAAAGCTGCAATTATCTCCAAAAATACATCTAGGATAAACTAAAACACTGTACACTGAACTATGCTGTATCATAGATACAGTATACTTTGTTTTTCCTTGGTGAAGGCGACAGTTGCTGGAGTCTCCTAGGAGAGGTCCCAAGATTTAAATTGTCTTCTTGAATTTCTTGCGTCTGATGTTGTTCTTCTAAGAAGTTGTCCCTCATAACTAAATGCGACCTTTCTTGTCCAGATGTAGCTGGCACACCTCTTGCAATCCAATCTTCAACTCCATTTGATGTGTAATCCAGAACTAAAGAGTTAATCTTTCGACGATCAGGATTCTGATTTTCCCTGTAAGACACAACAGTCTGACTTTTGCTTGGTCTCACCTGTTTTCCATCGCATTCACATTCTGTGTGCCTTGATTCAGGTGCCCCAGACTCAGTCACAGTGGATGTGCTTTGAAGGAATTCTCTGTCATCTTCATTGATAACTGAATGTAGTTTCTCTACCAACTGCTTTGTCAATTTCACATTAGACTCTTTTAGAGCTGATGATTTGCTTTGCTTGTCCTCTTGAGCTTGGGCATTTGCAAGTGCAGAGATCAAGCTTACATCTTGAGGAACAGTGATGTTATTAGTATATTTAAGTGAAAGTGCAGACCGCCCTGACTTGCCAGACCTGTTTGACTTTTGAGACCTGTTTGACCTTGCACTGTTTAGTCTAGATGAACTTTTGCGCCAGTTTTGGCTAATTGACCCATGAAGATTCTTGAGACTTGAGGAACTAGCACAAGATGTAATCCAAGGATGCCTCAAACCTTCTTCTGCTGTCATACGTTTGTCTGGGTCCAAAACCAGCAAATGATCAATGAAGTCCTTTGCAGAATCAGAGACATCTTTCCATGCCTACAATAAAAAACAGAATGACGTAAAACAACCACCTGTCTTTTTTAGGTTTAAACAATATTTTATTCACAGCATTTGCTTTAAGAGCACAAAGTGCTCATCTAGAGAGCTAATGCAGTTTACATTAAATTTTTAATCATCATAGATGGAAGAAAAAACAAACAAACAAAAAAACAAAGTAAAACAACTATGATTAACAATTTGATTGAGAGATAAAAGACTGAACATAATGACACAAGTTTATATTTTCCTCTTGTCAGATGCAAAAAAGCCATTTATCTCCAACAAGTGTGCAGTGAAGGAAACTGTATTTCATACAGAGCAGCAAAACTCGGGCAAAATAATAGTGTTTGACATTTTTGACAAGTACAATGCACAGATGAATTTTTTTTTTGAAAAGGTCATGATTTAATTAAACCTTAAAACAAGGGTGAAAAATTAAAGCAGCATGATACCCACAATCCCCTGACCTCCTGTCTTGTCCTGCCCTTTACAAAAATGACATTTCTGGTCATTTAGTCACTTAGTAGGCAGAGCCTAAATAAATTACAGTAGTCTTACAAAGACAGCTTTTCAACACTTGACTTAAGCAAAACAAAACAAGGTCATAACGTTATTGGTTAAAGGAATAACTGCCATGGTGGCAAATGTTCAGAGTATGAATCACCAACAATGATAAGATTATGGTAAAATCACAGACTCAATCTTGAAAACAAAGAGACTAGGCATAGGACCAAGAACAATTATCTATATGCTTCCCAGTCAGCCGATATACAGTTTCAAGATTTTTGTGTGATTTATTCTTCATGACTTTTTGTCTTCTCCTTGGTCTAATACCTCACACCAAAAGTGACCAAGGGCAGCATACGTTATGTTTGAGCCCCATAGCTAAAAAGACCTTTACTGCATGTAGACATTTATGAATCTAACAAGTTATTTTCTCATGTCTCTGGACTGTGTCCAGACAATGACTGAGGGTAGATGCCATTTGAATAGGAACAAAAAAACACAGAAAACAATATTAAATTCTTACTACACATACATATTTCCACCATAATGGTGCAAAGATTACAGTTAATAAAGAAGATCTCCTTTCCTCAACAACATTCTATCAAGGAGCATTCAAACACAGGAAGAAACAACATATTTTTCATTTAACTAATGTATTCGTATTTTTCACGCTGCCATGTTACCACCAATAGCATAGCTCCTCCTCCACTATATAAACTACACACAACCCATAATTCCTCAATTCACTCTGACAAAGGGCTAACGCATGAAACATCAGCTTTTAGAGTCCCTGTATGGTGGCCAATAATTATTTACATTATCAACTCCACTGATAAAACCAACGTTTTGTGAAATATTATTCTATCCTTGTTGACTGACAAATTGAGGACACGCAGTTTTTAAACATAGTCTGAGCTAGCCTGTGAGCAAAGCTCTCTCAGGTGGTGTGGGGTGGGAGGAGAAAAATGGAGAGAGAGTTTGTAATGATCTCTCTGTGATTTGAATTCCCCCATAATGCTCCCTGTGGCTTCTGGCTACCCGAGATGTCAAAATTTGGCCAACGAGCGCAAACCTGAAATACCATACAAACACGTGCAAGACAAATTTCACAAAGAAACAAACAAATGTTTAGGATGAAAACCCAAACCCTGAAAGTCCTAACGATTACTGCAGATGCTGCACAGTTTCACTGAAACTACGCTAACCAAGTTTCCTGGAAATCCATTGCCACAGAGAATTTGTTTATTCCATAGAACAAGAAACAACACGAAGGAACAACTTTGGCACATGCACTGCAAAAGACAGGAATCATTGCAGAAAAAAATGCTTCACTTTCTGAGAGAGTCTGCCTACCGTGTTTTAGCTTTATTGCACACTAAACACTGTAAACCCAAAGTTTGCTGTGCTGGAGAGTAATCAAAGAGTCAGATGTCACACCAAGGATGGAGTGAACTTTGCCCACTGCAGTGACTACAATATACACAAGATAGAAGTCCCGGTCAAAGAAAGATCACCAAGAACAAAGGAGACCAAAATCAAAGAAGCAGAGCAAGGAAATCCTTGGATCACAGTTAAGCTGTTGGGTCAACGAAGATGCGATCTTGAACATTGATGACATGATTTCCCTCGAACAGTTGATGAGAGTGAAAGTTGTCATGTTGTGGCCGAGCAAGGTTAGTTATCAACTGCCAGACACTGTTCTGGTTTCAAATTCAATGGACAGTTCAGATATTTAGACCAACTTGGCCTGTAGTTTATCACGTCACAACCTGCTGTGTCAAACTAGGAGCAACATAACTTGTAATGGTTACATTATGTACTTGTCATGAAAGCCTTGTATACAGTTTTGCTAACAGTTTGCTGGTATCTATATATACACTACAGTGAAGATAGAAACAAGAGTATTGAGAGGAGTCAATGTAAAAACTGCCTCTACTATCTACCTTTAATTTTGCTGTCAGCTTACTTACACTGTGCACACACATGTACATTACATGCTTAATTAAATTTTTATCCCAGGTTAGAAACAAGGCAGCCAGAGGCTGATGTGGACCTGTGGTACCATAATTAAATAGACTTCTTCACACAAACCCAGGATTGTCTGTCATGCTAGCTTGTTTGACACACCTCCCCTGTTTGCTAATATACTAACGAGCTTACAGGTTTTACCACATGGTGTACCAAATCCAGGAATATCACAATGACTGCTTTTATTTCTGTAATAAGAACATGACATGACAGAAGTTTGGCATCAAGCATGGTTATTATACCAGGATTAAACAGCAATTTGTTCAGACAAAAAATCTCACTCCTTTGAAGTCTTGGTTGTGAGCCAATAATATTCAATAATTGAGTAGTTTTCACGCATTGTACAGGACAGAACGATCATATGCTTTTAATCTAAACAACACCATATATTTGGATTTGCTCATAATCTTTCGTCATTTACTAAAAAAGAACACTGCCCTTATCCGAATTTAAAACATTGAAATTAGAGCAAGTCATTAGTCAACCACTTGATGCAAAGACGATCGTATTTTTCGACACAAAAGTTTTCAATCACGTCGAAGGATATCCTGCCAATGTGTCAAGGTTTTACGGCACGGATAGGAAGACCTTTTTTGGCTTGAGTTCCCCAATACGACTACAAATAACAACAAATGGTTACAAATAACTGCAAATGTAAACAATCCCGCATATTGCTGTGAATATTTGTTGCGACACTGCCAACCCCTGATCGCAGGTTAACCACAAGCACGCACGGGTTGCCGCGCAATGTTAGGAATGCTGTAACAATTAAAAGCTTCACACCACAACGACCTCGACGGCAAAGCAAAGAAATGCCTCCCGAGAACACCGCAGCGAGAAGATGGCTCAGCTATCAAGGCACAACGGTGAAAGAAAATTACTAAATTGATTACAGGAAAATTCGTGCTGTTCTCGCTACATCGGACCCCATTTTTCCTTTCGAGTTAAACAGCCCACAGGATCACAACGACAACCGGTCATATATTGTTCTCCTTGTAGAAATAGTTCTTCCTCTCCCTCAGTCGTGTTGCTAAAGAAACGGGAGATATTTTCTAAAAATCTCTCGTTTCCTGGGGTGCACGAGGATACAACCGAATGTTCCAGACCCTAAACATAAAAACAATAGACTTCGCACCTTGATCACAGACAATAGTTCCTTCTCTCTCCCCTTGAGTGAACAACGTATGATCGACAAATCGCTCAAAAATATAGCTTAGTAGATAATTTGTTGCCTTCAATAAAACCATTATGCGTTGAAAGTGATTCTATTCATTGAAGGTTAGAAAGGTCAACTTCAGGTTACAAGCGGCAACGGTTTGCATTGAGTAATCATAGCGAACATAATAACAAACATACTGCCTTGGGCATTGGTTGACAAACGGTAGCACTACATTGTGCGGGATAAATACCGGCTTTTTTCACCACGGAAGTTACAGAACACCGCAAAATTCCCTCAGCGAGATAGTGCTTACATTGACAGAAGGGAATATTGTAATCAATTCAAAAAATTAACTTGCATCGAAATGAAATGCGACCGTAACCGATATACATCTTCATTTTTCAGTCGACATTTCCAAACAGGCGTTAACTGATATGTTCGATTTCGGATCTCCAATTGACCACATTCTCACGGTATTCTTTTTGGTGTAGCACAGGCTTCTTGTAAAATGTACAAAACAGTTTAAAGCAGAAACAATCGAATTGATTACCATAAAGCATCTTGTAAAATATAGTGCGGACAAAATACGTCGGGTCAACAGAGAGTAATTTTAACCATGCATGCGTATGTGTACATAAGCTTACCTTGCCGATGTAGGAATACTTCGCTTCCAAGATAGCCTTGTACAATCTTGTTCGGTTCTCGTCCGCAAAAGGCATTTGCCCGCTTAGTAAAATGTGCGTGATTACCCCAATTGCCCACATATCCACAGCATTTGTGTATGACTGTCTCAACAGAATTTCAGGCGCAATGTATTCGGGAGTTCCACAAGTAGTATCCATGGTCTTATCTGCGGCATTTTGCCGAGTATTCGACAACCCAAAGTCAGTGATCATGATTTTGGAGTCGGCTCCTGGATGATAGTACAGTAAATTCTCAGGTTTAAGATCCCGATGAGTTATACCAAGCGAATGAAGATAACGAACTCCCTCCAAAACCATGTACATAACTTGAGTAGCGTCGCGCTCCGTGAATGAACCTCTACAAACAATTCGATCGAAGAGTTCGCCACCAGTAGCCAGCTCCATAACAAGATAAACTCTTTCCGCACACTCGTATACCTCGTGCAGTTGAACAATGAACTCGTGTTTCACCTTCCTCAGCACAGCCACTTCAGATTCAAACACCTCCTTGCCCTCTCGAATTTTGATCATTTTGATCGCGTATGGTTGTTTTGTTTTCTTATGCTCAACTCGAACGACTCGGCTGAAGGAACCTCTTCCTATCAGTGCTTTGATCTCATAATTCTCGGTTACTATAGGATCAAAGCTAAATCTACCTTCGAGGACACGGCCTTTCTTTGGCTTCTCCGTGCTTTTCCCCATCTCATTGTTCACTGTTTGAGGAGGACCAAATTCACGTGATGGAACTTTGTGGAATTTGCTCTTCTTTTCATCATCTTCCGGTAGCTTTTTGGTGTTTTTACAACCCATTGTCATACTAGAATTGCCCTGAACCTAAACACGATTCTCACCTCAAGGTAAACCATCGCCAACAGCTACGAACAACGAGGACAGTGAATGCGAATGCTACACATGATTGAAACTTAAAACTTATCAGCTTGAATTCCTTGTGTAACTACAAGAACCTGTCGTATCGTCCTCAATTTACGTGACGTCAACCGTGGACATGGATAACGCCAATCAAACACAACCACCAATATCAGGTCGACCAATCGCCTGGCAGATCAGTCACGTCAGTTCAAACACAACACTGTCCACAATGTGATTGACAATGCTACAGGAGATTCAAAGCAAATTACCGACTTCGTCATGAGAGCTGTACGAAAACAAATATCGTGTTGTAAAGACCTCACACAGTGTTCAAAATTCTAACAACAAGGAGATGCGCTAATCGAAAGTCGCAAATGAATTTAGTTCTATCCCTGTAGGTTTCAAGAAGAGTTTGTATTAAGGTTGCCCTGTACTGTGAGGCACATGCACGAATGATTGATCCGGTTACTATGTCAAAATTTGACAATATCCTGCCACTACTTGGCTTTTGTTTGACGGAATTACTTCTGGATGTTTCCCTTTGTTATCGCCGCGTTCCTTATAACGTTGTCGACCTGCCAACCACATGTGTTTTTTGGAGGATGTTTGTTTTGACGCTTTCTGCTCGCAGGGTAACATATTTACAAATGCACCGATTTCCTGATTATCTGCCGCATGTCCGGACCAAACGGATCTTGCAAATGTCAATTTTTCATGTACTTAAGAAATAAGATCCGAGGTCAACACATCTAATATTCTGTGCCAGACCCGATACTGAACAGCTTGAAATAAGTTACACGACCCTCTCTGCCACACCCCAAACTCCCTGGAGAATAGGGTGAGGTACCACCAATCAAACCACTACAGTTTCAAGGTAACCTGACAACGAAGAAGAAGAAGAAGAAGAAGAAAAGAAGTAAAGTTATGTTACCTCTTAACTATTAGACAGTGGCTGTTTTATTGAAGGTGGGATTAGTGTTCACGAGACCAGCGCATGGGTTTATGTTTCTTGAAGTGAGAAAACGAGTTTTGTCTTGACCTTTTTATACCTCGGGTTTCGTGGAACTGTGACGCATTGTCTAATTCAGGCCCTGGTAAGTTACAACAAACTCCGTTGTAAAGTTTTGCTGAAAACCCTTTCCCCGGCCTCAGCACGTGTCACACTGATGGGCTGTTTGTAGTTCTCTCTCTTGTTCTTCATGTCGAATCTCTAAATAAACAAATTGCAATAAAATACACAGGGTTGCAAAACATCAACGCGGTAGTTTCGCGTGACCGAAAGTGTTCGCGTGATTGCAGTGTTTCGTTTACAAAAGAAACTTCACCGAGGCGTAAATGTTATCACTTTCGTTTCCAGGTTCATTTCAAGCCCGGTAACTTTTTTCCAGCTAAATATTAGTCAAAAGGATGTGCTTTAAGCATCTAGTTATATCGGATACCACGAAAGATGGACCACCCCTTTCGTTTTTCTTAGTTCCTTTGTTCGAGCAAACTCATTGCTTGGCTTACATAATACGTCTAGCCTGATTTATAGGTCGAAACACTCACGCGTTTTCTGTGGTAAAAAGAACTTTGTGGTGTAGTGCCGTGAGCTGCGCTTGTTTTGAAAAGTGTAAGTCGATAGCCTACCCATTACTGCAGGACATTTTTGGCGATGTATTTAAATTAAAGGGTTCCGGTGGCGTTTCGTTTGTGTTTCAAACATTTTAACATCTCTAGGTTGGAAATTTGTGGTTGAGAAATCAGCTCAAGGACTTTTTACAACCAAATGATTTTCGATGTTTTTTGCAAGAAAGTTTTGCAAGATTACTGACCCCTCATGTAGGGACACCAGAAGTGTGGGCGTGCTTCCTCGTGACTGGCCCGTCAATTTACGGACGAATTTTTAAACACATCGCTGGATTTGTTTTGACGGGAGCCCCGTGTGGGAGTCATGAATTACCTCTGCTAGTAACGGACAAGTCGCCACAGATAAATAGCTATGATGGTCAAGATGGCCATAAAGGAGATTCGTACAGTGGGTTGAGCTTACTTTCACACAGGCGTTTATTTCGTTGTCACATTGTTTTTTACGTGATAAATCCTTTTGTTATAATCTGTGAATCATTATTTATGACGGGAACAAATCTAGCTTAAACGTAAATTACTCTTTTGCGTTTGCATGCACAGGCTTCAAAGATGAAAAGTGGCTGTAGAGTTATAAAAACAAAACAAAAAAAGGGGGCAAAACTGGACAATAAGAGTAGCGTTTTTTTTTCACTTTCTTAAGTATGAATTCTATAATCCAGGAGCTCCCGTATAAATTCAACGGTCCTCAGAAAGAAAAATTAAGCTTCTGTTGTAAATTTTAAAATAACAACGGCAACATGTAACAATAACCGGCAGCTTATAAAGTTGTTCCATTCATCAGGGGCAGTTCACTGATCTGTGCGGAGAATTGACCATAGAACTCAAAACGGCATTGATTCATTTGTTCTCACAAGTTGTTTCGGCGAGAACTCTTAGTCTTTGAGCTAATACATTGACCTTGTTAAAGACCTGTAGACGCTTTTGGTGGAGGCGACTTCAATTTGGGACTCGTAACGTTGTTTTGTTTTTGTTTGTAAGCACTGTTTAAAGAGATGGTGGCTACAGCAAAGCCGGTTTCATCAGCTGCATAGTATGCATTTCAACTTTCAATATGAGCATGAAAAAACATTGGAGATTGTGTTATAATGCTAGGGCTTGTCTATTCATTTGTTTGTAGATGATATCAAATTTAGAGCTCTTAAAAACATTTATTTATCTGGCGAAAAAAAAAAAAACTCTTCTATGATTTTTTTTTGTTTTTACTGTGCTGAGTTGTTGTTGGAAGAATTACTTTGTTTTGTCTATAACAAGTCCTGGTTAATAAAAGGCAAAGTATTATGCAAATTTCATTGATTTATTTGTTTCTAACCACGTATGATAAGCAGCTGCAGGACAGTGATGCATTGGTTTCCATTTCTTGACAGAACGACCAGATAAGGGTGCGGTGTATCAGGACATTTCATTGATCCGCCTTAGGAGCCCATTAAGGGCTCCTGGCCGCCTAAATTAAGCAAAATACTCAAACTATGACTTCCTGTTTACCGCGTTTAAGTTTTTCTAAAACAGGCAATTGCTGGAATAGGCTAGGACTGACAAACAGTGCGACTCCCATGTTGTGATAGTTCCCAAAGGCAAACATGGCCACGTGCAGTCCTTTAGATGTTTTCATTTTTTATGTCGCCTTTTATCCTTTGAACCTAATCTTTTTCCTTCCAAAGCAGGAGCTCACAATAACAATAAAGTATCGAGTTTGCCCGGTACATGAACCTCTATAACTACCGTCTGATCGCTTTCATTCAATATAATGTCGAAATGAAAATCAAATCAGTTCTTCTCTTGGTCGTGAATGAACTCCCGTTCAGAAATACGGAATAAGAAATCCCAGGCTCAAAATTGATAACAAACAAACGACGCAAGAAAATCCACAACTTATAGCTCAAGCAATTCATATATTTTTTTTTCGCTTTTCTTTTTCCTTCATGTTGTCAGTGTTTTCAGTTCTTTTGCAGTTTTATTTCATTTTATTTTATTTAGTTGTAAGGCTTGTATGATGGCATTGAGAGTCTCTTTCAAGAAAATAATCTCACGCAGAGTTGCTGCATTTTTTATTCACGTGCATTTACATGCATTCAGGTAAAAATAACCATCAGAAGTACATGTCTATGTTATCGGAGGTCATGTCATACTGGCACGTTTTCTTCGAAAGCTGAAAACAATATCGAACAGTCAACATGGGTCGATCGCCAAGTGATGAATTAGCCGTAAAAAGCCGTTAAGTCGGTTTTGTGGCAGTTTGCCATTTTGCTTTGTCAAAACTGAAAAGAAAAACATCTTCAGAACTCTTCGTGCAATGTTTACGCAACATCAGTGAGACACGTCTACACGTTTTTGTTTAGTTTATTAGTTATTTTTTGTTGTTGCAACTAAGTTATGGAAGACACAGTGGACAAAGTTGTACTGAGTCAAGTGAAAAGTAAAATTGACGCGGTTACTGAGAACTGATATCAGCTGTAGTGAGTAATTAAACAGCCGAGAATTTCGCAGTCAAAAAGGTGGTTTCGTTGGTCTAATATTTTGTGCGACGAGGAGATTCCTTTTCGTTAGTCGAGATTGTCAGTCGAGATTTGCTTGAGACATGGCGCTTGAGGAAAGAGGCTGTTGTCTCTCTACGTTCCTTCTTCCTAATCGACGACCTCTTGCGTTCTTTGTGTCCTCGTTGCACTTTGGTCATTTTTTTATGATTGAATTCTAAACTAGCTGGAGCAGGGAATGCGGCTTAAGAACTCCGTTTCGTCCTCGTAAGACTGCGCGTGTTGTACGGAACAGAACAGCCGCCATGCTTCTGAAAACCCTGGGAAGTGTGGAGATTTATGTCCGGGGACGAAGAGGAACATGATAACCGAGTGTTCATTATTCCATCATTCCTTCCCAAAAATTTCCATCATGCCATTATCCCAGTCAAGAAAAAACATTATTCCGTGTGAAAAAATGGTTATTCCGAAGAAAAGTTCGTTATTCCGTTATTCTAAAAAAAACTAAGCACATTTTCCATTATTCCTTCTCATCCCCGAATCTGTCCTATATGACCGCCAAGCTTAAAGTCCAATTTCAATTGTTCTGTTACTTCTTTTGTTCTGCCGCAAATTTGTAACTGAGGATGTTTGCAACTGAAACAGGAGACAAACGCCAGAATTTCCATCTGACTCTTTAAAAGCTTCCGAGGAAAAGAAGAAGGAAAAATCGGCACACGTTGCAATTCTCCAAAAACAACTAGAAATGGCAAGAAAACATAAAATAGCGTCATCGTTGTTAATTGTCATGTTATAACCTACATTTCTACTGGGGCTATGAGCGGCTATAATTTCTTTTCTTACGAAATTTAAGTTGAAAGTTCAATAAAGAACAGGAGAATGGTAAATAATCATCGGTGACACCATGCATGGTGCTCGGACACTTAAGGGAACCAAAACCCTTTTCAGTGGGGGGAAATTATCACCTCTAATCGACAAAAAAACTTTCTCTTCCTACAAAAATAGAATTCTTATCGGAAAAATATATTCTTCATCGACAGTATTTTTTTTCGACCCTTTATCAGTTGTTTTGACTTTGACTTCCTATCATGGCATGAAATAGGAAGAAGGAACAAGTGTTTTTAAGCCGTCTCGGTTGACTGAAGGTCCAAAGTTCTCCACTGAGGTACATCAATTCACTGATTTTTATGTCAGAAGAACTTCATAGTTTAATATTTCAGACAATCCAAAGTTCAGTTTGGTGTAAAGGCTTTGTTTGATGTTGTTTTTATTATGGCGTAGCGGTCGTCTGGCCATCAAATCCCGATATTTAATCAAGCCTGAAATTTTTCACAAGTGCGCAGTTTCGAACTGCATAAGTCATTGAGGCAAAAACTTATGTGAAGCATCCTTTCCTCAATTAAAGAACGTCTTTTTGCTTTTCTAACAAAGCTTCTTTGGTAAACAAGGGTAGTTGTTGTTGTCCAGTGCACGTGTCTTTTATGAGCTGTTCATCCTCCATAACACTCGGAAATGCTCGTTTGGTCGTGTCTTTCATGATGGCGGCTTCCGCCAGTCACGGCCGTCAGCGAAAATGATCGCGTCCCGTGGGAGGTAGGTCAGGCCGACCAAGTTTTTCCACACTGAAAACTCTAACTTGTTTTTTATCGTAATCAGAAGCACATGCCTCAATATTGTCAATATTGATGCCCTTTATTTAAGGACTATTTTTACTTTCTTCCGTACTTTTGCTAGTACAAGGGAGCTTTAGCAACGACAACGGCAAACTGACCACTAGAAAACAGTAGCTAATCGCTGTGCACTGTACATTCCTTAGCCATCATCTGCAAAACAACAACGTAAAATGGCCAAATTCCAGGCTTTCTCGAGGACGTGAGCGCGTGACGGAGAATTTTTCCTTTTCCCTGAATACGCCGTTCACAGTAAAATTCAATTCAATTGCTGCAATAATCGCGGTAACACAACGAGAATCTATATTCTGATATGCGGTTTTCGTTGCCACTGGGTCGTCGTAGCTTGATTTTCTAATTTTTTTTCAGACAAATGATGGCGTCGAAAAAAAAAAGTAGAAAAGAGGGAAAGAATGTAATGATATAAATATGGCGATCGTTGCCAACAACACTGGGTGATTGGCGCCAATGACAGCTAATGGCGAGAGAGCGCGCTTCTGGGTGACTTAACGAGTAACAAATATTTCGTAATAAGGTCTGATTGATTTCTTACGAGCCGATTACCACCTGAAATCGCTTGCAAAACAATAGCGACCACTGAGCAAAGCGCGATGTGTTGCGAAGTCGGGAAATATGAAATTGGCCTTAATCAAAGATCCGTTAGTTTTCTCTCCTGGTTGGATGAAAAACTGCAATTGGTCCGACTGCGAGTTCCACTTATTGGACCCATAAACAATCAATCAAGACATTTATGACTGACATACCATATGTACTCGGTATACGTATGAACTATGATTGAAAACCGAAACTTTTACGATTACCCTTGTATTTCTGCGCTTGTTCGCTTAACTTTCCGTGTCGGTAACATTCGCTTTGAGGTGTGCCATCGGTTACGTATGAGTGTTGGCACAAGAATCTAACAAACGTGATTACGGAAATGATTGGGAAGTATCAGTAAATGATGTCCGGGAAGTGGTTTGGCCCCATTTCATGATATGACGAGATTCCGGCACACGAAGAGTTACCTCACTTGTACTATGCCAGCGGAATACAATCATGAGTTCGACTCACAGACATTCTGCAAGGGTACGGATAAACGTCCGTTCTTGCTCTGTTTTGCTTTGATTGTGACCATGAAGACAGTTGGTTTTGCAGTTGTAAAGCGGCCAGGAAAACGAAGATCATATGCGTCGGGAAAGTCTCCGTGTCTGACTGTAAGTGGGTGGAGGTTTGGCAGTCGGTCAGCATTGCTTTATTATTGAATATCATATTATCAAATACGTAGTTACAGACGCCATCTAAAACGCGATATTCAGTTAAAGCCCAACTGCACAATTCAAATAACTCATGCAGGCACCACGGCCAAACTGATAACTCTTTGAAAAAACGGCTTAGCAAACAGTTAATACTGTAATTATGTACTCTCGATACCAAGTCCAGTACAAGCCACAAACACGCATGATATATCCAGTATGATGTTACATACTGTGAGGTGACGTCTAGTTTCAAATCTACCTTAAGTGTGCCATTTCAATGAAGGCTAGTAGAGAATTTCTTTCCTACACCGTGCACGGCAGTACAACATTCCTCCTTGTTACAGCTGACACTTGATCGAGCAGTGAACAGCTCTACTTTCCTCTGATATTTCATATCATGCCAGTGATCCCTGCCAAGCAGAGTTCTCCGGTTGAACTGTTTTTATCAAGTTCAGGTACAGGGTAGAAAATAATAAAAAATAAAGAATAAAAATTATGAATAAATCTTCCCATATCTACTGATTTAGTGGTATTAACCTCAGTCAAGCCCCGCCACGGCAATCATAAAAGACGTCTTGAGAACGCGTTCTCACGGTTTTATTTTTAGTAGCAATACATCTTTCATTACTTCTACTGTAATCACGTGTGTTACTTTATTGTTTCCGCTGCCGTGTCATCCCACCTTGAGGTGGAGTTGAGATCAATATTTCCATCTAAAATATCGACAAGGGCCAGTTTCAAAGTGACCCGCCGATCGTGAAGAACGAGAGTAAAATTTACACCCAATATAAAACTATTAAAACTTCCTTTCCGTTGCTCTTCACTGTGTAAGCATCACTCGTTTTGTTTTGTTTTGGTATTTTTAACTTTTGGGTGGTCTTGTCAACCCAAACATTCCTTCACTTCCATGTGTACTTCATGGCACACGTCTTAATCTATCCGTACTAAGTGAAGACGTCATCGGAAAGTTTCCTGATGTAACAAGCAAAACCCGCGCGTAAATAAACCAATGGCCATGGTATTAAATAAAAAATAACAGGGAAAACACTCTTTTCCGGAGCAAGCAACCTGACCGTGCTGGCATGTTTTAAAATTTTCCTTCTCGCTTCCAACAGATGTAGTTTTCCGTGGCTGATTATCATTGCAGAATCTTTGGGGCTGTCATCAGTTCGTTGGTTAAGTTTTCCGGTCCCTTGGGTTCTCGTAAGGTTTGTTGCCATGAACCTTCAGTTTATTCACGCCGCTTGAGAGGGCCTGCCAAATAAATGAAAAAAAAGTAGAGCGTTTTTCTCACAGCTGAGTGCTTTGTTCCATGTGTAACCAAACCCTTTTCACGTAAAGTAACGTTTAGTTTCTTTGGACGAATTAGGCCCAGTTCAAACGCTGTACTTTTCATGAGCCGAACTAAGTTCGACTTTGGACCGACCCAAATCAACAAAAGTACGCCTGTTGATTCAGACGTCAAACTTAATTAGCCGTTCCACAGCCGTTCCTAATACAGTTGCAGGAAAACTAATCAATATTGTCAGTGGTTTTGAAAATATATACCAAATAATAATTTATGCATTAAGTTCGGCGCAAGAAAAGTTTGGCGTCTGAATCAAAGCCAAAGTCGAAATTCCTGGCCAAACCAGGCGAAAAGAACGCCTGAGCCGCTCCAAATTACAATAGCCGTTCTGTTCATGTACTTAATTCTATGAATTAGGTTCGGCTCATGAAAAGTACGACGTCTGAATCAGGCCTTACTAAATTTACAAGAAGTGTTTACAACTTTACTCGCGAGTATAAAACGCTAATGACGATAACCTTATTACGTAGTGGTACTACACTACTTCAAGTACAAATTTACAACTGAGCGAACGGAATAGGAAAACGTATGTAAAAATGTTGATCATGAACAAAAAAGAAAGCTTAAAAGAAGCTGCAAACGGTCTGGAATTACTGTAAGTACTGTGATGAATATCTACCTAAACTCAATGAATGCGTTTGAATGGACTCCTAACAACCGTCGCTAAAGAAACGGATGTAATCTTCGAAAGGCTGGACCCAATCCCTCAACTTGTTTTATCCAAAATGTCTCTAACGTTTCAGTATAGGATATGTAGGACAATGGGGTTCAGGGTCCGAGTGAAGGAGCGGTGAGAATGTTTTATACAGTGCTTTTTCAAGAGATACCGAATTTGGGTTGATACTAGAACCAGGAACATTAACCGATAGAGAAAACGTTGGAATCTAAGAAACCACAATTAAGAGATATTTTTGTTATGCCTCCACAGGTCAGGCCCCTGACAAAGCTTTTCCTGCCTCTGCAAAGATCACTAGATTTAACACCAACCACAAAAACTGTTTGTTTGAGTTCTGCTAAATAGGGTAAGCTTGAAAAAATTAACGAATGAATTACCTTTCGGAGGATGGTGCGAATTTTTTCAACCGATTTTTTTCAAATTCGCATGCCAAACAACCCGCAACAAGCTCACTAATTAACTAACTAATTAATTAATTAATTAATTGCAGATCTGGTATTTAAGGTGTACCTTGGCAGTGAGAGCAAGGGTAGCATTTCATGACAAGGTTTTCCCTGTTTTCTTTGAAATGACCTCATCGGTTTTGGCCCGCCAACTCTGACAATTTGTTCAAAAAATCGTCCACCATTTTTACATGACTCGGTAAGGTTCCTTGGAGTTGCTAAAATAGTTAATACCTGGTACCATTTTCTCCTTAACAAAACAAACTAAGAATTCGATTTAATCGAACAGTACCCGATGGACATCACTTTTAGTTGCTCCGCAGAAGAGGCAATCTACCAAGGGGGGAGATTTTAACGGATCTTTTACGGATGCTTATTTGGAAATTCTTCCTCAAAAGGGGACCATCATCTCAAAGAAAAGGAAATTACTCCCGACTTAAAACATGGAATGTTAAGTATGGCAGGTCATTGGCTATCACATTTACATCGCGACCTTGAAACTGGAAAAATACCCCAAGGTAAAGGTTATAATCACACGCTATGCGGCGGTGCCAGACCCGGCGACGAACTATGGACAGTTTTTGACGCTATTAGACCTTCGTTGAATTATGTAAGCGAGCATCAGACTTGTGGTGTTTTGTTTCATCAAAAACACACCGGAGACGAGAGTTTTCAGACTAATCTTAAACTGGAACTGTTTTGTTTTTTACGGATATTCAGTTGTTGGCCATTAAGAATGTTTATCAAGCCATTTTGCAGCAATCCAAACATCTATAAAGAAGTAGCACTGAAATATAATACAAAAATTCCTGTTTGTAATATACTGTTACACCTCTGTTAGCTTCTGTTACGCAAGGTGAATCGTTTCATAACGGAACGTCGAGCCCTGAAGTCTCAGAATGGAGATTCAAGAGACAAATATAAATTTTTCTATTGGAGACGAAGCTAAGAAAAAACACGAAGACGAATTCATTTTACTATAAAATTTAACAGCTACTTTCATTCATAGTTGGTTGTGAGACCATTTACTGACTTCATTGTCCTCGATTGCAAAAACGAAAATAGTTAAAAAAAAAAGAGTGAAAAGACCATTTACTTAAAGATGTTGGCGTGTTTTCAGTTCGTTCAGTAAAAGAAACTCAACAGTGAGCAAACAAATTGGATTTCGTGAAATGCCGGACATAACAAAGCTTTTAATAAGCACACAATGGTATCAAAGTGGTGCTAAAAGAAGGTCATGACTCGTTTTCGGCCAAAGCGGGGAAAATTGGATTTTCAGATGCTAAAGATACTACACAAGGGCTAATTAAGGAAGTGACTCTTGAACAGAAGAATGTCAAATACAATAAAGTTGTTCACATGGAGTAATGAAATTGGATTTTAAGAAATTACGGTTGGCCAGTAGGCAGGCAAAATTGGATTTCACGCTACTTGAATAGAAAACATTTCAACCAAGTCCGTTGATTCACGGAGATGAAACGAAATACTCGACACCGGTGGTCAAACCTTTGTTTATGGTCCTTTGAGTTTACCAGCTCTGTGATGGCCGGAAAAATCCTAATTTTAGAAGAGTTATTTTGAATTTTGATTATTTTGTCATTTTGTTTTAGATTTTTTTATTATAAATGTTCAATTTATTTCTACTAATTATATCTATCCATTGCATTTACGAGTTGCCGACGGCCCTTCTAGCGCAAAAACAAATTAAAGCTGCTGACAAACCAGGGTGGATTTCCGAAGGACATAACTTCTGGCTTATGCCTGGTCCTTCAATACGGGATCCCAGTCATGCTCAACCGTGACTCAGTACCGGAGAGTTGTAACTCTGGGTACAACTTGGAGTGACCCCACTATAACGCCATGTCAACAACTAACTTCACGACAACGATCCATTAAGTCTGAATGAAGCCGATAATTTTACTCCTTACCAAACAGCACCATGCTCAAAATAACAGGTAGCTCAGTTCACGCTCTTTCAGTATCTTTTCCCTCTAAAATTCGCATTTTTCGATTGGCAGTTTTCGGCCGCCGTACACCTCTCCCAGGTCCAGCACAGATCACCCAACATGAATTGACTTACTCACTAACGTCACAGGTTCACCAGCATAAAGAGTGATAATGGATCACAGACTGTGAAGTGCTGAACTAGTTGGTATCATATCCAGAAAACTCAAACATTCCTAAAAGTAAGTTTAAGGCAGAGGAAATTGGTCGAGGTTCTTGTTTTGCCAGATAGAGTCAATTCCCGGGAAATGCTCTCTATTTCTTAACTAGACAGACACGATTAACCCTTACTTGAACTTCCAGAAGTGATTAGTATGTATCTTCTCCCTACAATATCAATACACAGTCTAGCAGACAGGTGATAAGAAAAGAAAAACTTATCAGCCAGAGGATGTTACCTTAATAAGGTAAAGGTAAAGGTACACGTTATTTAACGTTCCTTTACTCTCTAGAGAGTATTCTCCCAGGAAGCCGACAGTGCGCTCATTTTACCCCCTTCTTTCCATCAGTGCTCCGTTTTAAGGGTATTTAAAGCTACTTAAGCTACACTGAAAGGAAAGAAGTCGAAACAAGGATGTGAGATCCAGGGATCGAACTCGGGACCTTATGCACCAAGGCCGCGCACTAACCGACTGTGCCATCCTTGCTCCAAATTCTCTTAACTAATGAACAAGGAACTGTAAAGCAGCTTGAAAGGAGAATTAATAATCAGATCTTGGGAGTTAAAGGGTTAACAAGGTTGGAGACAAAAGATATCTAAAACACGCAAACTACATAAGAAATGTCGTCCTTTTAGTGAAATCTAACAGTATATTTAATCAACGGAAATAGTTTGTACGGGATGGAATTTGATACGAATATAAAATAACAATTCTTGTCCAAGATAATCATCAGGTGAAATAAAAACGTGGGTGTAACAGCATTAATAACAAGGATTCCTCGAATGGTCTTCCACTACAAACTATTGCTGGTCAAATCGCGATGGATGCCTCACGAACATTGCTCCCAACTCTTTACAAAACATTTAAGTAACTGAACATGAACCAAGGAAGGAAATTTACTGACAAAATCGGCAGTAGAGTTTAAATCGACAGGGTTCCTTCTAATCCAGAAGGGAAAAACAGAAGGAAAAAATTACACCCGGCTTAAGTACCCGACGAAGCTATGTAATACATCTTCCGGTAATTTGCCTCACCAATATAAAGGCGGTCTCGATAAGATGAACCCAAATTTAAACCTTTTCATCTCTTTATCTTGTTAAAAAGACATGGCAAATATCAACTGGCCCAAAACAAAAGGAACAACATTTAACTACGAGCTTTGAATTGACTAGCTCAAGGAGTAAACAGACCTTCGCAGTTAAAAACAGTGTCGCAGACAACTCGGTCAATGAACATCCACAAAAAGAAGTAAAGTAAGTTATTTTATGATCGACATGAAGACCGTTAAATTCGAAACTTCTTCACCAGATGTTCCACATGAATAGCTTTAGGTTTACAGCACCACGCAATACTGGCTTTATGATCAGGTTGGAAACCGACAAATGCCACGATTCAAACCTAATTATAACTTGATCGACTATTTGTAATCGAGAAAAAATCGACCCGAAAGGGACAAAAACGTACAACGGCACGGACGTTAACGATACATGAACAGATGAGTCAAGGACTAGTCGCAGAGCTCCTACAATTTCCTTCGGAGTTTCATTATAAAAATACGAGCGTTTGAAATCAATATAGAAGTAAGCGAGATCAAATACCCGCGTACTCCCAAGAAAAACTGATATTTTCAACGACGTGGAGAGATTTAATTTAAACAACTCCAGTTAAGTGAATACTGTTGCGAAGGGCTTAGTCACCAAAACAACATCAACTTAGTTAAAGGATGTACAAAACTATAATAATATGTTTTAAACTTAAATTTTAAATTTATCTAAAATCAGATCATGAAAGTCTGCAATCGGTGACATTTTCATGGTAATGTCTTCAAGTGGACTAAATTTTTGTGGATAATATATAGTTTTTGTGGGTAGTGTATTTTTGGGGATAAGAAATAAATTTACAAAAATCTCAAAGATTACAACCAGAAAACGTTCATGCCATATATGGTTAGACAGATATAGCGATGAATGAAAAGCTTCTTATTCTGATTAACAGAATATGCATAAGATAAATCAAACAGTGGTAACTTGAGGTTTGCGGAAACAGAGTTTATACCACCGATTGAAAAACAAACACGTTTTAAGATACGTTTTAAGATTTAGTTATAAAAAGCAACGTGACTCGATAGCCTTTTATAGCTAAGCGTGTTAATTTTTTTTTTTCAGATTGGTGGAGGTCCGATCCAATTATCCTTCAAACAACCTGTTGTCTTTAAGAGCTGCTAAGAGCGTTCAAACTGGCTAATAATAGTACGAGCAGGGGGTGAAGTCGGGTGTTATGACGCCACTCAGGAAACCACAAGGTTGCAATACATGAAATATCACAAGATTATTTCAGATTAGTTGATGTAGTTCGCCAAATGATTTCCGCTGATTGTACATTAATGCATTACTAATGCAATCTTGCTGTCGGGCTTCAGTCTCCGGATGATATTAATCCGTTGCGGCCTCAAGAGGACTGTGACACCCTTAAATTGCGTAACAGCTAGCTAACTGTTAAGTCTGGTTCAACCTAAAAAACGCGATCATTCAATCGACTCCTCTGTGCGGTTCTTTCATGTGTTTCATTTAGATCGTCTCTTCACACCGTTAAAAGTAAATAGATGAATACGTGTTACTTTTTCTGTGAAAGATCATGGTACATCAGACAACACTGAAATCTTCCTTTCTGCCTGTATGCATCAATTAATACTTCCTAATTCCAGATTAATAGAAACGCGCTACCCTTTTGTAAAGATTTCCATCAAACTATGTGTATTCTTATCTTAAAGACTTCCTAACGGGGATTAAGATCATACACCATTTAACAATAGCTTGTGGATGTAAACCCCGTCCGTAAGGAATCACCTCTGTAATTTGCATCTGCACCCGTTCCTAACACCGATTAACATAGAAAACCCTTGATAACAGCTCTACGCCCGTCTATATAGAGTAATGTGTGGGTACATAGTCTCCATTTAAAATAAGGCTTATGAAAACGCGACCTCAGTAACTGAGTGGCTTCATGTAAGCCAGTCTGTAAGGAATCACCTGACAGTGTCGATAGACTTCCTAACGAGGATTAAGAAAAGACGCTTTCTTCTGCTGTTACCGCCACAGATTTATAAAGCCAGGCTGAAGCCCACAGAGCTAGGCCATCCCTAGCAGAGTTTTTATGCCAGTGTTTACATTTGCAGACTGAGACTTGACAAGTAGGATTAAAACGTTTCCGATTGAAGAAAAATGTGCTAAAATATAATCAGTGCAGAATGGAAAACCACGTTTTAAGAAAAGCACCACTCTTGGCCCCTGGCAGTATTCATGTGATGTATATGAATTTCCAGGATAAGAGGCATGCTAACGATGAAGTCCACGAGAAATGGGAAATGGCCATTAATTGAACATTGTTAGTGTTAACGCCAAACGAACTCACTATCAAACATTATTACAATATTAGGGTGACAAAGGCAAGATAAAATAGAAAGCAGTCTTTAGCCTTAACAGCTTATTTTAAACCAATTGTTTTTACAGTCTGTGAGACTTGCCAACAAAGATCAAATAGGGCAAAAAATGTGGACCAATCAATGAGATTACTGAATGTAAGCTTGGAGAATAAACATAATTATAGAGGAAAGCTATGAGAAATACTCCATATCTCTCAAAGTATTTATTTCTGTGTGTGTATGCAGTCTAAAAGCTTTCTAACGAGGATTATAAGGTCAACGAGAGAAGACAAATATGCCCAGCAATAATGTTTTTATTGCATGAAAGCCAAAGCTTTATGGGTATATATTTTAAATTGTGTAATTAGGCGGCTTACGCGAATTAAAGGGTCAGCGGAAGGTATTTGGCAAACTCGTAATACGACTTCTGGCGTGCAAGAAATTCTTTTATTATTTTTAGGAGGGGTGACCCCTGAACGCTTATGGACGGTGGAATATTTTGAAAGAGGTCAATCCAATTGCAAAGCGCCTGTTAACGAAACTGAACCGTTCATGTTACCAGACATGTTGACTTAGCGGAAAATGGAACGAGAGTCTGTTAATCATAGTCTCCCACAGTTTGATGGAAAATTGGGTGATGTTAACGAAACTGCAACTCTCAGTATTGCCCGACATGTTCACTTAGAGGAAAATGGAACGAAAGTCTGTTAATCATAGTCTCCCAAAGATTTACTGAAAATTGTGTGATGCCGGCAAATCTCGAGTTTTGATTTGCTTTACTAGCTACTATATCAGTGACTGTTAGCGATACTTTTCTTCAGAGTTGGTTTTGAAATGATACATTTACTCCATTCCCGCTTGTTAGATATGAGATATCTCGGCACTTTGCGTCTCTTATGCTACCTGTCACCTCAAGACACTCATGAGGCCACAAAGAATGGCTCTGATGGCTCTGATGGGGCCGATCACTCAGAGCACCTGACAGCCACGTGATTTTGGCCTTCAGGGTCGTGGTTTCGCTTTGATGACTACTTTATTGAAGAAACAAGAGATTGCCGGTTCTTGGAACGATCGTTAATCAGAGGAAATATGAGAATTGGAACTTCGTTACTCTTAGGTTTGATCTGACCTCCACAATATAATCTGGTGAGCTATGGGACGAGCAATTTGTCATCTTTTTACTGCACCGTGGGCATTAAAGGCCAGTTCGTTCCCAGCGCGGGATAGATGTCATTAACGAGCCCTGCTTATCTGACAACGGTTGGTTCTGGGGACAGATGGAATCACTGAAATTTCTAGACGCACAATTTAAGTTTGCATGATAGTGCACTGGTATTATAATAAATAATAATAAATACTTAATTGACCAATCCCCTAGAGGGGCTTTTCAGGGCCAATGAAACAAATAATAAAAATGAAAACAACAAAGTTAAGAATCCCAATTGGCGGGAAGGAGACCAGTTGGCTATTTACAAGGAGTTTCACCAAGCATTTACCCAGAACAGCACCAGCCAGTGGCCAGAGCGGGATTTAAACCCGGGTCACCGCATTGAAATCCAGCGCCCTAGACCAGTCGGCCATCCTGCCTCCATTATATTATGATGCTTCATGCTGAAAGAGCTAGAATTTCGAGTAAACAATTACAAGTTGGTTCTTACGAAATCTCCGGAAGGTTGACATGGAAATTTCAAAAATACTTAGCATTACAACCAGATATATTGTCGTTTCCATCCAAGCCAGGGTTTTGTTCGCTTAACACTTTTTGAGGGCAATAGCTCATCCAATTTTCGGACTTTTTCATTCAAACAAACGAAGCCGGAAGCGGAAGGCAAACCGGAACAGGTGATCTTTTCAAGTGTATCTCACGTGTCTTTAGCGCTCAAAGGGAAGAAAACTTTATAAAACGACCTCACACAAATAAGGACTTGTCATGCAAGCTGGACCGAGGCTTCTGTAGACATTTCATTTCCCTCTTACTTAAAACATGACTGGTCATCCAGATACTCGTTCAAAATGTCCAGTGTCTTATTTCCACATTTCATTTTGTCATATACTGCTATTTGAGTTTCGCTCAGGGATATAATATATGTTAAAAATAACATTTCCGGACACAACTGTACAAATATTTGTTAGACCAAAGGAAGCAGAGATTAACTTCACCTTTACCTTCCCTGGTTTGCCTTTTTCAGCCTCTTTTGGTTTCCAGCAGGAAATTATCGAGTCTTCACCCGATGTCAGAAGAATCTCAGACTATGATTGACGAAAGATAAAACAGTTAACAAGAACATGACACAGACCAGCACCCCAGAAATAACCATTCCAGTATAAATTCTTGATCTGGTACTGGAAGATATGGTGCTACCAGTGCAAGTCCACTAAATGACTCAATGAATTAACGAAGGAACGAAGGAATGGAAAGGAATGCAATGGATGGATGAATGAATAAAAAGAGACGATAACACAGATAACATTCATTAACACTCACTTTGTGATCCCACTCCAGACAGCGCACCACAGCCGTGTGACCACCCATCAGAGGGCAAACTGTCTCCAACTCAGAATCTTTTACATGAAACACCTGAAGTCGACCACTGACAGAAAAAAATACATTTGTAATCCCCTTTTGCTATGAGCAAATGCAAGCAAAGGGTGTTTATCTGTTTTTACCATACGATACTAAGAACGATTTCGATTTTAAAACGAACACCAACAGTGCAAAACTAACGCGTTAATGTTAATGAATAGTTATAAACTGCAATTGACCACTTTATAACTGAGTAAGGGCCTGAGAACGAATCTAAATTTTATTGAAAATCAATCAGAGGGCACCTCACAATTAGTATTTTCAACAAGTTTGAGCACGTTTGGTTGAAAAGCCACCAGAAAATTATTTTCCAATTGATAAATTTAAAAAAACCTCGTTTCCAGGCCCCTACTCATTTCTAAAGTTGTCATAACAACAAAAATGTACAATGTAAAACCTCATGGACTTTAAACTAAAAATTTGAATTGTAATGCTTTAAACACTGCACCAAAATGTTTCAACAAATTCCCATCTCCAATCGGTAGATCATATTTTAGTTAGTTACATACAAAGTTAGTAAGATTTTTAAGCCAGTTTTTACTCTTAGTTACTGCACATGGGTTGTGAGGTGCAAAATAACAAGAACCAATAATGATTATTTTTATTTTTATTTATGTTAAGAATGATGGGTTCTTAGGCAAAATGTTCATGGTGCTATTGACTCATGACTCATGACCCAGAGTAAGACTAAAAGTCAATTTGAGAGCAAATAATTTATATATGGTGCTAACTGTAAAATGAACAGCTTCATTGAGACAAATTCAATTAAAATGGCAGTGTCCATTGAAGAATTCTGAAGATTACATTTGTGAGCTAATTAACCACTACTTTTCAGCCATTGAGTTTAAGATAAATATATAACAGGAATAGATTTCTGAAAATAATTACAACACCTGTGTGTGCCACCAACAAAGTAGAGCTGGTCATTCATTGGATGATACATGCAATCAATGAAGTAATTTAGCTGCTCTCCACTCTAGAAATAATAAACACACTGGGTTAGGAGTGTGTGAACTTTAATTCTGTTCAAGGTCAAGTGTATGATAAACAAAAGTGATGGGGCATGTAACAGCATAAGATTCTATTAATCACACCATCACAAACATGACTGGGTCACAGGAGGGGAAAGGTTTGGGTTTCAAGAGTTGCCATCCATTAATTTGTAGGGGGTGGGAGTGGGCAACACCATCAAGGCAGGCTCTAGTAAACCCAGCACACATAGGGCCAACAAGTCATAATACATTTAGGACTGTAAGGTCTTACATCAGGGGTGGGAAGGGTTCATTCATGATCAATACTCACCCCATTTTCCTCTCTTGGGTTTTTGAATTCTGTAGTCATTGTTGCCTGAAAACAAAAAGTAAAGACATCAAGCTACATAACATGCTAAAATTGCTCATGGAATATTCATTACAAGTGCTACATTGTTGCAGAGTTTCTAGTCCATGTATTATTGGAGCATAAAAATTTGTAAATGTACATAGTAATGTACTTGCACATTCATAAATGAAGCCTATCTTCTTACTACAAAGGATTTCTATCAAATCTCTTACAACTTCCACTGAAACTGCCTATCAAATCAAAAGTGGCTATGAGCCACAGAACTCAGAAAAGGAATGATATTATTACAAACCACCCACCCATATATGGTTTCGATTCCTTCATTACTTGAAGCTCCAAAAGATAAGAACGACATTCTTTTATATTTAATGCATGATTATGTCTGCCGGGAGAATTTAGATAATTTACTTGTTAAGTTTTGAATGACTAGTAGATAATTTACTATTAAAACATTGGATTATTTGCTCTTGATTTCTATGCATGATAGCTGATTTGGGCTCCACCCTCATCAGCTCTCACGCCATAGAAATCTTGAGCTCATAATCTAAAAATTATTGTTAAATAGAAAAAAAGTCACCAATAATAAATGTTATATTTTCAAGTTTAGTTTGTCCCATCTGGCTGATAAAAAAAATCATGTTCCCTCATGTAAAGTTCTGCTGTAGTTAATTTTCTTCCCATTATCCTTTGTTTCTGTGGATGGTCATGTGTGACAAAAGAAGGATTTAAGTGTGTGTTTAAGTAGTTGGGGGGGTGGGGGGTTGGGGGGAAGGGGGATCTGAGTATCCCATATCCTGTTAATACCTGTGGTTTGTATCCCTATAATGGAAGGCACTACTGATGATGTCATTGTGGGTAATATGTTTGGGTACTACATAATAACAAACTCTTTGGAAGGGCTGATATTGGCAGGTATTGTAATGTCTCATGCAAAATACAAATAATTGCATTCATTTGGCAAGTACATTTTTTCACTTTTTTGCCTTCAAAATTGATCAATGAACCTATTTTAGACCATTTTATTCTTTGAAAAAGTGACAACTTTGATGTTTGATATCCCAGAATTTATTTTTTAATATCCTGTACCCTGTTAATTTTTTCAACAAATATCCAATATCCCTATAAATTATTTTTCACCTAAATATCCCATATCCCAATAACCCCTAATAGGGCCTCATGTGTGTGTTTTGAGAAAGTGGTTCCTATAATTATCAAAACAAAGTTTGTATTGGTTACATAATAAGAAAATGTATTTATACATATCGAGGGCAAATGGGAGTTCAAGGTTTTGCTTAGTTTATTATTATATGTTGTTAAAATAATAAGAACCAGTTTTGGAAAAGGTTGCCAAAACAAATTGAAGGGACACTGTCATGCGGGTTTTGCTGTTTTCAGCCCAAAACTACAAAGAAATGCTACTTAATGACTTGAAAAATTTAAGCCAAATTTTTCCAAATGCAATCAAATTCCATCCATGCAATCTGTAACAGAAAAAGACAGTATTTAGTCTCAGTGCAGTTCTCAGTTCTGGGTAAATGAATTACTTCATTAGTTTTTCCTGATTTGAAGACATTTTTTAGCATCTTACAGTGGACCCAAATGTCATAACAGTGCTCCTTTAATATTTGGACAATTTAACCTTAATGGCATTGAGGGAAATTAAGCACAACAGTTTTACCTCAGGAATGCACCAGAGTTGAAGTGTTTCTATGTGTGTCAAACAGTAAATGTTTGAGGAAGTTTGTCCATAATAACCAATCTGACTCTGCAGGTTGGAAGTAAAAGCATACATTTTTAGCTCAGTTTCTCAAGCAGTTGATGTTAAAGAGGCACTCTAATGGAAGACATGCGTTTCTTAGTCATAACTTATCCAAAGCTTGAAAAGATAATGATAAAACTAAAATTGTAATTTCCAGAGAGTTCAGGGGTACAGTTGGAAGGCATTTTGATTAGTCTAAAGACTGAAATACATACATGTATTCTCAAGAAAAATAAGACCACGATTTCAGAGATAAAATATTAACTTACCACAGAGGAGCCCGTGTTGAGTACAGACTCTAGACAGTCATCCTCGCTTCCTTTGGATACATCAAACAAACAAATTAAACCATCCTGCAATATTGATTTAAAACATGTCTAAGTTAGAGCAGTGGTAAAACACGCAATTAAGGATAAGGATTTAAGGGATAATTTACGCAACACAACTCAGCTTACAGAAGATACAGACTAGACAGAAGATGAACATATATATAGTTACATACATTAAAGATAAAGAATAAAGGTAAATAATATGTAAATAGGGAATGAGTGGGGATCATCCAAATAGCAGAGGCTAATCTGGTGGATAATTCCACTACTAAGAATATGTTGCACACAACATAAAATGTAATAAGGACTTCTTTAAGAAAAAAATATTTCTTCATGAGCTCAGTTATACATGTATTAGATAAGCAAAAGTATACAGTAACAACCAAGCATAATAGATCTTGGGCTTTGCAAAATAGTGAAAAAATTGATTTCATGATACTTGCTGGGAATTCCAAAAGCAAGAACCAGCCTTAACTATCAATCCTTAATTTGAATCTTAGTCAAGCTGAAAAGTCGTGAACTCCTGAGAGTAATCAAAAAACAGCACAAGATAACCACCTATAAATTAAAGGAACTTAGCTTGGCACATCTGAAAGCACACATTCAGTAACTTTGCACCGTCTACTTAAGAGAAGATTAAGGAAATAAATGAATACATACAGTGGAACCAGAAACCATTTCATGAGTCTTTGTGGGACTGAACTTGACCTGCATAAGACAGATAAACAAAAATACTGCAAATGGCTTAAACTTTGGAGCCATATTACAACTTGCTAAAGCACTTGTCCAGGTGAGTTTTACTGTGTGGTTCACACACCACCCCACAGAAGGGTTGTTTGGTTGGTACCTTCCCACCCATCCATTAAAATTAGAATTTACAGCGTAGCACCATAATAATTTCTCTTAAAACATTTGCTTTTGCCAACCCTGTCCCACTTGGAATTTTCACTGACGGGAGCTATAAATACATGTACTGCTTTTTCTGAAACTGCACATTGTTCCTGGAAAGCCCCAATGGGAAGGTGACAACAAAGTAGGTATATTTGTGAGTGTGGTCCTGTGAAGGACCATTAATTTGTGGTGACAAAAACATTAGGGAAAGTCATCATAGTCAAGTGAGCTGTAGTGGGTATACATCTGTGTACATTCTCTGGCTTTTAACCTGACTGGTTAACAAAGTCATGATGTTGTTGGTTGCCTGTATATTGAATTGAAATCCGGAGGTGCTGGAATTAACTCACTCTGGCTATTAGCTAGATTTGCAGATTGAAGTTCTGTAATAAGTCAAAGTGGCAATGAGGCACTGAATGCCGAAAATGAATGATAAACCACTTGCTGGTATGTGGTTTGATTTCTTTGTTACTGAAAGCTCCAAAAGAGAAGCACGACATTTGTTTTTATATTTTATGTATGATTAATTATTATACAAGTCTTTGTAGGCTCAAATTTAAGTGTAACAGGCCTATTCACTGAACAAATTGATTCTGTTCCACTTATCCTAGAGAAAATTAATGATCTAAAGCAAATTCCTCAATCAATCAATCAATCGGATATTTATTTACACTATAAAGGGCATTTAAATACAATTTATATTTATTCCTCTCTTCTGAATATCTTCCATTAGCTGTTTGAAGTACCTTGATGAAATTTGTTTTTCACAATGTGGCCCTTTTCATGAACATGATTTTGGTTGTACAGTTAGCCGGTGAGCAATATAAGCGCCATTGTAAAGCTGGAATATTTTCTTTATGCCGAGTGTTACCTCTGGTCAGGAGATTCACAAAATGTCTTAAAGGAATGAAACTATCAAATGAAGGAGTGGAATCATCTGACTCACACCTACATTTCACAAATGGCAGATAGCTATTTTCCAAGTTAAAAATGGAGGTGACTATGAATTTAATTTCTGAGTTATGATCAGTTACAGTGAAACATGATACCCTATACAAACTGATGCAGTTATCAATCATTAATTTTGTTAAAATGGCAGTGCTTGGCTATACTGCACAATGTACAAGCACATTTATTTGTATTGCATAATGGTACCTCAGTTACTTCACCATTATGGGAATCCGTAAAAACTTCCATATAACTCTTCTGCAGCATCTGTGTGTTAAGTTGCCTTGTATCCCTATAAAAAATTAATAATCCAAATGAAATTCAGGATAAAGCAAACGCTGATAATACAACCAAACCTTCCCTGGTAGACACCTCCTTTAAGCATACAACACTCATAATTGATACTGTAACATAGTGCACTTAAACTTAACAACCTTCTTTAATGAGACAACCTTTTGAAGCATTTCAAGGTAAAAATGTCTTACGCACAGAAACTACCTGAAGGATCATGTATGTTGTACTCCATTGCTACCATAACTGCTGACCTTTGTCAATTTCCTTGTCAGATGTTTTGACATGGTATACACTTGGGCTGTAGTTTCTCAAAGTACTTCTTACCATCATTATATGCTACACAATAATGCATACAAGAATTTTTACAACCATGAGAGAAGTGCCCAGAGATTGGTGAGTGCTTCTTGCACTTCAAGTGTTTGTAAAAATTGCAAGTTGCTTGTAATACTCAGCACTGTATAATATGAGGAACAAGTTTTTTATAACTCTTGCATAAAATGTCCCAGAGATTTGAGTGAGGATCATTTGATACTGGTTGTCTGTTGATAAAATTGAAACCCTAATCCAAAAAATTTACTTTGTATTCAAAATAATTTAAAATAACTATGGATTGAATCACATCTTTCTTAATAATTATTACTGTTTAAATGTTTTTGCATTATTTTTGTCATAACATGTCTCAAGATTTGTGCAAGTACATGTACAGCTTGTGATGTAGGCCTCATGCATTATAACTCCACAACGCATATGCATGACATACTGTAGGGCGCATGCATTATTGGACATAGAATGCACTTGATTAAACAATCAAGGTGCACACCATTTTATAATATAATTATTAATAATAGTTTTTTACTTACTACTGTCTTACAATAAATGACAGTGTTAAAGGCAGTCCTTATGATATTTTAAATCTCTCAACCTCCTGTAAGCACTTCGACATGGTAATAATAAATTGTCCTCTAAATTTTGGTGCTGATCAGGGTGTCTGCTTACAGCAACCCACACATAGCACTGGAAACAGGCAATGTTATGTTGAATACAACTTAGCAAGAAGCCATATCTGTGCTGAACTTTAATTCTGTAGCCCAAGGATGCTCAG
This sequence comes from Galaxea fascicularis, assembly GCA_948470475.1. Taxonomy (NCBI): domain Eukaryota; kingdom Metazoa; phylum Cnidaria; class Anthozoa; order Scleractinia; family Euphylliidae; genus Galaxea; species Galaxea fascicularis. Next base: position 1,294,024 of record OX419339.1, read on the forward strand.
GGCTGAAATTAAGGAATTTGTTTAAAGACAATGGGTAAAATTTAAAACCTCTGTCTTACCAAAGATAGAGACACACATCTTCACCAAATGGTTCTGTGGCAGCTGCAACAATCTCATCAGAGCAGTTCAAACCACAAGCAGTAAAAGGACAGTTATTTGTGCCTGAAGAAATAAAGAACAATGTATACTCGATAATTAATTGAACTGATTAAGGGCAGTGGAACCTTTAAAAGGACCTCTCTTGGCGAAAATTAAGGTGGAATAGAGGTGAGAATAAGAAGTAGATTGTATAACATGACTGGAAAGTAAATACAGTGTAGATGCTAAAGAGTATTAAGAGACTACTAAAATAGTCTGCTTTATTTTGTTTCCATTACAGACTAAAAGTTTCAATATAAATTCATTCATTTTCTAAAACATGTATTACACAAAAAGTCAATAAAAGGCAACTGTTGAACATGTTCTCACAGCAAATCCAGGCTAACCAGTCACAGATCTTTAATAATTCAATGTGTTGGTTAGGAAATGGTACCCCTGTAATCTGTGCCATAGCCACATATCCAGTGGAACTTTAGGAACAAGCTGTTAACACTTACTCAGAATTCTGTGTATTGGTGCTTTAAAACCTTTTCTTGAGTCCCAGTAACTAAAACAATGAAATGACGATAATTGCTGACTTGAATGGTTGAAATTTCATGAACGTTTTAAAATGGCAGAACCATAAGCACTTAACTTTCACAAGCAAACAAGAAACACTGCTTAGATAATTGCCTGCAGAGTAGGTTGAAGTTCTTTTTATTGTTAAATTGACCAGTAATAAAAAAGAGCCTTACTTACAAACCTAAGAGCTGTATCAGAGGACGATGTCCAGAAACAATGTGCATTGCTGTGGCAAAACTCCAAACCTGTAATCCTTCCACCATGAGCTACACATGTGAATTAAGGCATGAGAAAGACAACATGACGGTCATGTATCAGTACAAGTTAAAACTTTCAATCTTCTAGAGGTACATATTGTCCTATAAGGTTTCTGATGAATGAACAGTTTAATGATCATGACCCAAAACAGTTGTGGTCAACACCAATTACAGCCTAGTAAGTCTGACACTGTCAATAAAAGTAAAGTGCTCATCTGGAGATAAGTCTTTCTCATGCCTTGATTCATATCATGAGTTAATTGAAATGCATTCTAACTTTTTGCTTCTAATGACCTTCTGTCATTTGCAGTTGTAATATCATATTTCCTTACTTTGTGATGCAAAACAACTCTCATTGGAGAAAAAAGTCAAGTGGATTCACAGTTTACTGTTGACATCTGCTTTAGATGACTTTTTCAATAAACTGCATTGAACGTTAAACCATGCTATTGGCTGTTAGCTAGCCAAGTAGACATATTTGGGAGCACAAGCAATGATTAATCCTGTATGTTGTACCACCATCTTAGACGTTTGATAATTGACAGAGAGTTGGGGTGAGCCATAAAATGATTCCAAGGGAGAGGACGGCAGGTTAAAAATAGAGGAGGGGGAGGGGGAGGGGAGGAGAAAGATACCCACATCTCTCCCACCCAGCAGTCCCATTTCTCCACTTGATGTGCTTCCAAAGATCATTAATACACCAAAAAATGCCACCTTGCAGGCTAATTGGCTGTTTGCAAGGAATGGACAAAATAATTAGATTTATAAATGTAGGGGTTACAGTCAGTCCAAAATAACAGGCATTTGCATGACTTGAACACCTCATGTGACTTCTATACACTAAACTTGTGATTAAGTGACTGAATACAATGCACAGTGAAAACATTGCATTTTGATTGGTACAGATGCACAAATGATATGTCTTGATTCAAAACAAGTAGACAAAAACAACATAAAACAAATCAAGGGTAGGGCACAACACTTTTTCTCAAAAATTGCTGATTTCTTGCATACAGGCTTTCTTTTGTGTGGTAAACATTTCCCCATATTTTTTGTCATTGTTTTGCACTTAACTTTCAAGAAAACATGTGCTGAAAACTATTCAGCTTGGAACACATAGGTGACATGTGATAGCTGACTTGGCATGTCCCATAATGCACGGTCCCACGTGTGCGATAGCACAAACCGCAACCCCCCTTTCTTGTTAAGAGAGGCTGTTTGGGAGAGGATAGAGAGCCCTGCACCCAACCCTTCAAATGGATTCCATTTGTTGATGACCTGAATGCTGATAGGTGGCATAAATAAATTATCATGTGTAAAATGAGACATCTCTCATTTACTAACCATTACAATCCACCTTGTTCACACTTACCTTCTCAGTGCATGGGAAATTTGTGTGCCAATTTGGACAGGCAGATAGCTGCTTTGTGCAATGATGTTGCTTTGTGGTTCTTTACTTTCCATTTCAAAGTCTGTTGCCTTAATTAACAGAATGAAACTGTAGGGTTGAAATGAATGTACCTTTGAAATCTCCACAATATAGGAGTGAATCCATCTTTAATAGCTTTACAGAGCCTTGGAGACCTAACCAAAAGTGAAAAAAGAATACTCAACTTATGATTTTAAAAATTTAAAATGGAACTCCACATACACGTTACACATCATTATAATTCTTATTTGTTAAGTAGTCAAATTCTGAACACTGCTATGGCTGCAGATACAATTATTAGATGATAAAGGAAAATAGTTGGTACAGCTGTAACTCAGTGTGAACCCTGATAAATCCAGGTATATCACTAGTGGAGGAGCATACTGTAATAGACATCCCACACACACTATCATTTTTTTTATTAATAAATTATATAACCACTTCAAGAATGTGGAAATTAGGGACACAAAAAGTTACAATACATGTACATGTCACAGGAAATCAACAATTTCTATTAGGAATACAACTGGATAACAGGCTCTGAATGGCATTGGAAAACCACCTCATAATTAAGTTAAACAGTATTATGTAGGGCAAAGAGTTGAATGCAAACCTATAGTACATTTCTGCTGTCATGATTTTAACTGCTGTGCATGTAAAAGTAACAGTGTAAGAGCCAATGAACATGTAGACAATTTCAGTCTTAAGGATAAGTCTTCAACTAAAATCAGTAATAATTTATGATCAATTGCCTGTTTGAATACATGTACAAAAATTATCAACTGTAGCAAAAATGTGACAGATTCCTTTCCTGAAAATACATGGGAAAGAATGGTACACATAATGAACAACACATTATGAGGATGACTGCTATCATTGAAAGCATGCATGCTACATTTACAAGTAAACTCCAAGGGAGCATCAAAACTCTTTCATGTGGCAGAGCTCATTGAACTCATGGAATTTGCATGCTGAGGATCAAATGAAGGGGTGTGAGGCTCCAAGCAACTTTTGATGTAATGTCCAATTCTCCTTATGATTCACAAGTGAATACAAGATAATTTGGAGGGAAAATATGGCAATTCATCAGAAGTCACTTAGGGCTATTTTCTAGGCACCCCTGCAGATATTCCTTCACCAACCTCCTGCTGCAAACACATCTTGGTTTGAGCTGTAATAAAAAGACCAAGTATTAATCCACCATGGCAGTAAAACTCACATAATAAACAGTAGTAAAGGATCAGTAAACATGATTCCTGGTGTGATTAACTGATGACAATTGATCATTAGAAATCAAATTGATTAATCCATAACAATCAATGACAATTACATGTAATTAATATTACTGTTATTGATTGCTATTGGCCAATCAATGACTAATTGATAATCAAATGCTTGAGTCCTCAAATTGCTATTGGTTGCCATCGACCACCCTCGATTAATACTACTGTCATTTGCTGTCAAGCTGATCAATGTCAATCGATGTCAAAATCTTTTATAACAATTGACTGGAGAAAGATTTCCACACAGCCCCATACATTAATTATACACACACACTGTCATACTAACCCTGTTCCAAAAACGAATATAGTTTGCGTAACAAAATGCATATATAATTAATGTATGGGGCAGTGTGGAAATCTTGCCCTTGATTGATCTTTGATTTCCGATATTAATCGTACAATTGTTATCGATTGTCATCAATCGCCATCAATTGTTATCGATTTTATCGATATCATCGATTAATTACGCCGGAATATAAATTATTAAGTTATATGCCTCAAGAAAGTTTAGTAGTGCACGTAAAGGTGTTGTTATACTTTACCTTACTGAAAGATGAGTATACCACAAATAATCGTCTTTGGCTTCTTGAGTTAACTTCAGGCGATGACGAAGGTCAAAACCACTAGGAAAAGGTGAAGTTGAAAAATTCATATTGTTCATTTATACAATAATAGTAAATTACAACATGGTGGCCGCCATGTTTTCTCTTTTTGTCACAAAACCGTGAGAGACTAGGCTGAAGTAGGTCTCAGTCTCGCACGGTCATTTCTTGTAACACAAACAACCATCGCTGTTTGCCGCAATCCGCTACTTCAGACTAAACAGGAAACATAATTATCGCTGGAATAATATTTGAAGGTATGTAGTTGCGTTAATTCTTGTCTTTTCCCTCCTAAGAACCCCCATTTCCAGCAAGCAAGAATGCAAATATTTTATTTTATTTGCTGAGATTGCGAATTATCGAAACTTTCAGAGAGCTTTAACCCGACACTCGGCGAACTGGAATATTTTGAGTCTTAATGCAGTTATCGTCGTTTCTGAAAACTTGATGGAAAACTCTTTTGGTGATAACGTGGTCTTTTACTTTTCGCTATTATTTTAAAACGCTGGCTTTGAAAGAAAACATATCGAGAACTTTATGCAGCCAGTATGAATAAACAGCAACAGTTACACCAACAGCCACACTTCACTGCGCTTAGCAGGTCTGGAGTGAAAACTACGGTGCAACTGTCAGACATCTCAAACAGATTGAGAATAAAGCTTTCAGTTCAGTTGTTATGTAATTCAACTGTAACTTGTTTAACTGAATGCTCTGTAACGGCGTTAGTTATAAGCTTACGACAGGCATTTTGGTCCCTCCACGGTTGTTTTATAATTTATAATCTCAAGTGGAATAAAGCCACCCTTTAACCAATGATTCGTAAAGTTATTCACCTGGCTGATGTGTATTTATTGCATTGCAAATAGATTTTAAAACACTGAAGACAAAAAATCAGGGGCAAAAATAGACCGCAAACCAGAATGCAAAATTCATTGTTATCCCTGGCCTTCTTTGTCTTTTACAACGAACATGGCGATTTGCAAGAAACGAAAAAAAAAAAAAGAGAAATATTAACGCGGGGCTGGGCTGACAGGGTTATTTAAAGAAATTTTGTCATATCACTGTTACAAGAACAGTCATTGACACATAAAGGTTAATATTTTAGAGGTACAATCGAGACCGAAGGAGGAAAAGCTGACGGCGTTTGTTTTCAGATGAACCAATCAAAATGACAATGTATTTGAAAAACCACATTTGGCGATGGTAAAAGAAAATGTAAAACCATAGACCATGAATTTCTGATAACATTTGAAGTCCCTTTGAAGTGCCTGGCGATGTGGGATTGCATCAGATATCTCACAAAATATATGAAAATAAGTCCGGTTTCCGTGATCACTTCCTTCTCAAACCTGCAGGACCAGAATTCAGACTAAAGAGCGTTTAAAGGATAAATCGAGGTAAAGATTGTGTTTGGTCTATTTATTGTTGTTGTTGTTGAGTATACTGTTGTTTTTCTGAGAAACGTCGACCTAGTGAAAAAACGGGCGATAGAACAATATCTTTTTTAGCATATTTATTTTTATCGTATCAGATTTTGTACGCTTAAAAGCTAATAACTTATGAAGAAGTCAAGGTTTGTTGTCAAAGAAAGCAGGAGAAGATATAATTTTGCCTGGTTTTCATTTGGCGGGCAATTCATGGCCAGCGTCGTTTGCGTGCGGGAGTGGTGACTTGCCAACAACCGGGAAATTTGTCTTACGACCAATCCTACCATTATGTAATGCCACGTCTCGCCCTCCAAAAGTC